>JAJJMC010027464.1:5647886-5686845 GCA_023531435.1 Papaver californicum | reverse complement strand
GTCAGGTTTGGCCAGTAATCCATACACAATAATAGCCGAACCTGACACTGTTCTGGGACGTTTTGGATACGTTTTTTACTCTATTAGGGAGAGGCCTCGGAAGAATTCTAAGCCATAGATAAAAAGAGAACTATATAAGAAGACTACCAAGACATTAAGAAGATACCTTTTTATCACTTTGCAAGTCTTGGAGGAGAGAACAATACAAGAGAAGAAAGCTAGGGTTTCAGAGCGGTTCCATTATCTAACGATTTCTTATTTACTTTCTTATATGTTTATCATGGATGCTTCTACATCCATGAGTATCTAAACACCTAAGTGATTGAGGATGAATTATAAGTTCTAATACGTGATTCAATTTAGCATATAAATCTATTCTTCTAATTATCACATGATTATCATTTGTTTTTACTAATATGAATATTTATGCTTGATTAAGAGATTGTTTAGGTGGAAAAATAATTTAGTTTGTTAATTAATCTAAAGCTAATAGAGAATTGTGAGATATGTGTGATAGTCGAACACCTCCTATATAAGTAGAGTACGTGAAATCTTACAAAGGGATTCTGTGGAGCAATAAGGTGTAAAGACAACACTAGTAAGCAGACCGAGTTTATGTGTTTGATACTAGGATCAACTTAAATTCACAAGACCTAAAGCATTCGATTGAGTAACACCTTGAGAGTTTATTCTTGGTGGCTCAGACGAATAGAATCTGGTAGTCGAGCGCTTCCATATTCAGTGAAACAAGGAATTTTGGGGATAAAAAAGCTTATTGTTATTCTACGGTTGGTGATACTTGGTAATTAATACTGAATAGATGAATATACTACTTTGATGAATGTTTATTAACGAATAAGGATTCCTAGATCATAATTCTCTCCATTGCTTGCATCTTAATAACTTTTAATTGCTCTGTTAGTTATTTTTAACCTAAAACAAACCTCCCCTTGTGACGTTTGACAACTTGAACACCTCGCTCCTCGTGGGAACAAACTTAACTTCCATTATATTATTATTTAATTGAGTGGAAACAAGATCACTAATTTGATTGCACCCACGACATGTATCAAATTTTGGCGTCGCTCCCGGGGAGCAGTTGGTTTTAGTTGTTATTTATTTTCGTTTATTTTTGTTTTTAGGTTTATTTTTTAGATATTTTTCGTTTTAGGAACAATCTCTTTGGTTAATTCTTCAAGCGGCAAACCAAGTCCCATTGCTATACATCTTCAATCAGGCACATTACTGAAAGACTTCGTTTTAGCTGTGAACACTCCGCTTCTTCCTAGTTCATCACCAAGTGAATTTTCAGACTCGAACAAAGAGGAAGATCACATAGAAGAGATGAGTGTTCCTCAACCTACGAAGAAGAAGCTACGAGAATTAACATTTCCATGTTTAGATTCACAACCATTGTGTATTACTCTAACTGATACAGTGGAGATGAAGTCGAATCTTATTCAACATTTGCTGAGTTCAAGGGACTTCCAGGCGAAGATCCGAACCGTCATCTTCAAGTATTTTAGCACAAGATGACGAGTCTTAGGCAAGGTACCGAAGATAATGATAAGGCTATGCTGCAAGCCTTCCCATTTTCTTTAATAGATCTAGCATAAGAGTGGTTGTATTACCTTCCTCCAGGGAGTGTTATAAAATGGATTAAGATGAAAAATCTATTTCTAGAAAAGTGTTTTCCTGCTTCTAAGATGGCCGCTGTTCGTAAAGAGATTAGTAGCATTTTACAGATTACTGGGGAGTCTCTTCATGAATACTGGGAGAGGTACAAAAGGTTACTGGGAAGTTGCCATCACCACAACATATCCTCAACAATATCATTCAATACTTTTATGAAGGATTACTTCCATAGCAAAGGAATTTGATTGAGGCATTCGCTGGTGGTTCAATTACTGAAAAGACAATCTCACAGGAAACTAGTTTGATTGAGAGAATGGCTTCGAGTGCACAACAATTTTATACCAGAAACGACTCGAATGTCAGAAGAGTTAGCGAGATAAGGGAGTCTTCAAATACAGAGCATCGATTGACTACATTGAAAAGGAAATTTATCGTATAGCTTCTGTAGTTGCTCCACTATATAATAGGAGGCAGAGGTTAATGATTTATTCCCTAATCCAAGGCCACGGTAAGATCCGTACTATAATACTTACAATCCTGGTTGGAAAGATCACCCAAATTATAGTTATGCGAACAAACAGGATGCAACTCCTATGCCAGCTTATGAGAGACATAATGGTTTTCAACAACCACAATTCCAATCACAGTCTCATGATCAAGATTCTAAGCTTGATACTTTAATCTCCTTATTCCAACAAAGTCAACAGAAAGCTGAGTTGAAAAACGACCCCGCCATTAAAGATATGCAAACACAAATGGGTCAGTTGGCTGTAATAGTGACTAGATTAGAGGGAAAAAACATCAACAAAGTTTCCATCACAGCCTGTTGTGAACCCAAGAGAACACATTAATACAGTAACCTTAAGAAGTGGAAGGCAAGTTGAAGAACCACAACAACAAGAGAAGGTTAGTGGTGACTTGGAAAAGGAAATAGAGGAAGAAACCGTGCCAAAGGAAAAGCCAATCTCAACCATCCAACCTAAGAACACGATTCCTACCTTTACCATACCACCTCATTTTCTTAGTCATTTTTCCAAGTCCAAGAAAGAAGCTCAAGATAAGGAGATCGTGGATATCTTCAAAAAGGTGAAAATTAACATCCCATTTATTTAAGTCATCAAAAATATGCCTATATATGCCAATTGTTTGAAGGATTTGTGTACAAATAAAGATAGGTTAATTCCGAATGAAGTCACTAAGGTGGGCAAGAGTGCTACGTATATGTTGTTGAAGAAGATTCCTTCAAAGTGTACGGATCCTGGAAGATTTACAGTTCCAATTACTATTGGTACTAAGAGGTTTGAGTGTGCTTTATTTGATTTGGGAGCATCCATAAGTGTTATGTCAGACGATATTTATGATTATTTGAATCTTGGACCTTTAAAAGAGACAAAGATTACTATTCAATTAGCAAACAAGTCCAATATATATCCTAAGGGACTCGTGGAGGATGTGTTAGTTCAAGTGAATGAGTTAATCTTTTCGGTTGATTTCTATATTATGGATATGTAAAATGGAGAAAATAGTTCATCAACTTCGTTATTACTTGGCAGACCGTTTATGAAAACTGCAAAGGCGAAGATTGATGTTGATAGTGGTACACTCACTATGGAATTTGATAAGGAGATTATTCACTTCAACATATTTGAACCCATGCGTTATCCTAGTGATGTTCACTCCACTTTCTCTATAGATGTTATTGGTTCGCTAGCACAACAAATGTTTGATTTGAACAGTGAATATGAACTTAGAGCTGTGTTGTGTAATAACATTGAGTTAGACGTCCATGGGAATCCGAACTTGGACGTTGACTTAGCCAAGGAGCTGGTGGAGATGTGTGGTGCCTTAACAACATTACTAGAAGCTAAAACGGGTAATATTTCTTATATTTCTTTACCCGTAACTGATGGGGTTCCTTTACCTTGTATTGTGCATGCACCTAAACTAGAAATGAAGCCTCTTCCCGATCACTTAAAGCATGCTTACTTGGGTGATAAAGAAGAGATTCCAGTGATCATTACGAAGAACCTCACTGACATACAAGAAGAACGTCTACTTAGGGTTCTGACAGAGCACAAAAAGGCCATTGGTTGGACAATTGCTGACATCAAAGGTATTATTCAATCCATATGCATGCATAGAATCCTAATGGAAGACGATGCAAAGCTAGTACGTGATGCTCAGCGTAGGCTTATCCCTCCAATGATGGCGGTCGTAAATAAATAGATCCTCAAATTGCTAAGTGTGGGGGTGATTTACCTAATTTCTGACAGCAAATGGGTTATCCCAGTACAAGTGGTACCAAAGAAGTCTAGTGTCATTGTTGTCAGAAATCAAGTTGACGAACTTGTTCCTACACGAGTTCAAACAGGATGGAGAATATGCATATATTATAGAAAAATTAATTCTTCTACCTGGAAGGATCACTTTCCATTGCCTTTCATTGATCAGATGTTAGAGAGGTTATCGGGACATTCATATTATTCCTTTTTGGACAGTTATTTGGGCTAAAATCAGATTATTATCGCACCGGAGGATCAAAAGAAGACTACTTTTACTTGTCTTTTTGGTACATATGCATATAGAAGGATGCCGTTTGTTCTTTGCAATGCGCCTTCCACTTTTCAGATATGTATGGTTAGTATATTTTTGGATTATGTAGAACGCATCATTGAGGTATTTACGGATGATTTTATTGTTTATTGGCAATTCATTTGATATTTGCTTAGAAAATCTTGAACTTGTGCTTAAAAAATGCATAGCCACTAACCTTGTTCTTAATTGGGAGAAATGTCACCTTATGGTAAACCATGGCATAGTGCTCGGTCACATTGTGTCCTATCGAGGGCTCGAAATAGACAAAGAAAAGATAGACTTAATAAGAAACTTACAATACCCCACTTCGGTGAGGGAGATTCGCTCGTTTCTTGGTTATGCATGTTTTTACAAGTGGTTTATCAAAGATTTCTCCAAAATCTCAGTGGTGATGTGCAAATTGTTACAAAAAGAGGCTACTTTTAACTTCAACCAGGAGTGCAAGGATACCTTTGACAGATTGAAAGAGTTGTTGATAACTGCACTAATAATCAAGTCACCCGATTGGAGTTTACCGTTTGAGTTGATGTGTGATGAGAGTGACTATCCAGTTGGCGTCGTTTTGGGTCAAAGGGTGGACAAATTATCCCACGTGATTTACTATACATCTAGGACCCTAAACGATGCACAAATCAACTTTCTACCACGGAGAAAGAGTGGTTGGCTATAGTTTTTGCACTAGAAAAATTTGGATCATACTTGGAGGGCAGAAAAGTGGTTGTATATTCTGATCATGGAGCACTTAAATACTTACTCAAGAAGAAGGAAGTTAACCCAAGACTTATACGTTGGATTCTATTGTTACGAGAATTTGACATAGAAACTAGAGACAAGAAAGGTATTGAAAATACAGTTGTAGATCATCTTAGTAGACTTGTTGTTTCTAAAGAAGAACTTCCTTTACAAGATCATTTCCAGGATGAACAATTTTTCTCACTAGAAGAATCAACACCTTGGTACGCTGATATAGTGAACTACTTAGTTACGAGGCAAGTACCTAGTACAATGTCTAGTTTTCAAAATCTAAAGCTTAAAAAGATAGCCAAGCAGTATGTGTAGGATGAGCCTTACTTGTGGAAATACTGTGCTGATCAGATTATGCGCAGGTGCGTACCTAACTCTGAATTTCAATCCATTCTGAATTTTTGTCATTCTTATGCTTGTGGTGACCACTTTGATTCTAAACGTACCTCTCTCAAAGTTCTTGAGAGTTGCTTTTATTGTCCCACCCTATTTGAGGATGCGTATGCTTTTTGCAAATCTTGTGATAGATGTCAACGAACGGGAAATATAGGTGCTCGAAATCAAATGCCACTCACACCGATTCTTGCTGTAGAAATTCTTGATGTGTGGGGAATTGATATTATAGTCCCTTTTATTTATTCGTATGAAGATTTTTATATACTTCTTGTTGTGGATTATGTTTTGAAATGGGTGAAAACCAAAGCCACCCCTACTAATCATTCTCAAGTTGTTTGTGAGTTTGTGAAGGAAAATATTTTCATTAGACATGGCAAACCACGTGTGGTTATTAGTGATGGAGGTTCACTTTTATAAAAGTCCTTCCATGCTCTTCTCAGAAGTACAACATTACTCACAAGGTTCGTACGCCGTATCACCTACAAACTAGTGGGCAAGCTGAAATTTCAAATTGTGAGATCAAATCCATTCTAGATAAAACCGTTAATACTACACGGAAAGATTGGAGTTTGAGGCTCAACGATGCATTACGGGCGTATAGAACGACATACAAGACACCGATTGGTATGTCTCCGTATCGGTTGGTTTATGGAAAATCTTGTCATCTCCTGGTTGAACTTGAACATAAGGCTTTATGGGCGGTAAAGATGTTCAACATGGAGTATGATAAAGCGGGAAAACAAAGAAAGTTACAACTTACTGAGCTAGAGGAGATATGTAATGATGCTTACAAGAGTTCTCGTATATACAAGGAGAAAACTAAGCTTTTCCATGACAAGATTTCTTGAAAGAATTTTGTTGTGGGGTAAAAAGTTCTTCTATTTAATTCTCGTCTTAAGCTATTTCCCGGTAAGTTAAGGTCCCGATGGAGTGGACCATTTGTTGTTACTAATGTTTTTCCTTATGGTGCAGTTGAGGTTACTAGTCTCACGAAGGGAACAATTTTTAAAGTAAGCGTCTATAGGTTGAAGCCATATTATGAAAACTTCCCAATAGAGAATGTGGATGTAATTGAACTTCAGGATTTTCTCCCTCTGGAGGAGTAATACGGGCGAGTAGAGAGTCGGGCTGACGACTTTAAACCAAGCGATACATGACATGCAACCTATTATTTTTTTATTTCTATCTTTATCTTTTTCTTTTTATTAGTTTTGTATTTCATATTAGGAATTTCCTATCTTGATTTTACATCGGAAGAGTCAATTTACATTGATGACAATATAAAGTTTAAGCATATAGATTTTTTGAACTTTTTGTACATATTTGAATGAAAACCTCCAACTTTTATATGTTTTAGAGTCACTTTGTATACGTGTAACTAAGTCTACATACGGAGTTCTAACCGAAATAACTGAACTTAGAAGTATTAGAGAACTACATTCGGGTTGCTTAGTTGTTGAAAGGCTAGAACTGACAAAAAGGGACTTAAACTGATGGTAGAGAATACAATATTTGAGAATTTGATCATTCATTACCCATGAGTGAGGCACCAAACCTTCAACTCTTTGTACCTGTATAAATTATCCGCTTAGAGTGTTTCATCTGCGCAAATTCCGGGTAGAATGATGAGTTACCAACTTCGTACCAATTTCAGCACTACTTTTTGATCTCTTGAGTGCGATTTCTATCAATCATGAGGGTGTCATTAGAATTTCTAACTCTATCTTGTAGTCTTGTTTGCATTTGGCACCATTCTCTTGAGAACAACAGATCCATAGAAACATACCATCATCAACAAGCGGAGCATTATAATTTTTAAAGAAAGTTGAAGATGTTTAAGGTTTACAAGCAATGGTACAAGATAGAGCAAATTTCATATTCAAGTGAAGCAACAATACAAAAAGAAGAATTATATATACATGTTGAATACTTATGTAAAAAAGCAAAAGAAATCAAAAGATGTGAGTTAGTGAAGTTCATGATATCGGGACAACACAAGTTGTGAAGAATCAAGTGGTAAAGTTCTTATACCATGTCCATAGTAGTTTCATCATTTTATATATTTTTCAGCTTGTATTTTGATTTCTTCAAAAAAAGTAAAAAAAAGAAAAAGAAGAATAATGTTTATCATAGATTTAGTGTATTTTTGTTTTTGTATTCATTCAATAAGGCTGCGGGGAAAAATAAATTTATAAAGAAGTTTCAAACAACAAGGAATTGAGGAAAAAAGTTACAATTATCAAGGTTCTACGAAGTTCAAGAGTTCATCATCAATAGTTGAAGACCGAAGACCGAAGATGTTTCTATTAGATGCTGTGAGAGTGGTGTTGATTGTGGATCAGGTGAGAAGGTAAGTAAGCATTCCCATCCTTACGTAGTGGTTGATTTCCTTTCTAATAGATCATCACAAAAATAAAAAAGGTTCTTTTTCGTCCCATGTCTTTATGGGATAACATGTTCATTATTCGGAAGGTTCCTTTTCCTTCCCACCATTCAACGTGTGAAGGATTTCTATCTTCATTCCTGCCTGTACATATGAGAACCATAAAGAACGTCTTTTGAGTGTCAAATTCATAAAACCCTATTAGTAAGGCAGAAGTATTCGGTCGTTCTCGATCATGAATTCTTTCATATGGTGGTTTTCTTCTAACTCAAGAGTTAAGCATGAGAATAATGTTCTTTGATACATCTAACTTCTTATTATTAGTGTGCCGAAAATTTATGTCCACTTAGCTTTTTGGATGCAGGTGCTCTTGAATATTTGAAAGTTGGAACTTAGGTGTTGTGGGTAAATCTCTTGTAAACCCTCACGATACTATAATGCGTCCACTAGGGACACCTAGGGGTTTAAAGGATTGTTATACATGCTAAGTGTAACCGTGTCCTCGACGAAATGGAGTTGTTGTATTTTAGTTTATTTTAGTTAGGTGGTAGTTTGTTCGAAGATTAGCAAAAGCTAAGTGTGGGGGAATTTGATAAGTGCATAATTCATATGGTTTTAGTGTCAAATCCATACTAAAATTTAATATAATTCTTATATATTACTTTTTATTACGTTTGTTTTCTATTTTATGTCTTATATTAGGTGAATCATCCGAAATCAAGGAAATTGCTATAAAAGTGCTAACGAAATGGAGTATACAAATGAAGACCACTTATAATTTGTTCAAACCCATAATTCTTCACTTCTATCTTGAATATAATTTAAATACGAAGCCAACATAAAAAGAATGAGGTCATTCGACATCGGACGAAGAAGTTATGGGCAAAACAAGTTTGAAGAATTTCAGTCTACAGAGAAAGGTTCGGTTGATAATAGCCGAACCTGGAGCTAAAAAATCAAATTTTCCCACAAGTCTACAGAGATATGTTCGTCTAGAAATTATTTTATGATAGTATCGGTTTGTCCAATGAGTTAAACATGGATAGTAGCCGAACTTTGGAGTGCGTTTTCGACGAAATACAAATAGTGTACAGAGATAGTTTCGTCCATTAATCCAAATCCAATTATTATCCGAACCTGACACTCATCTGTAGCAAATAAAGGTTTTTCAGGTTCGGCCAGTAATCCATACACAATAGTAGTCGAACCTGACACTGTCCTGGGACGTTTTTGATACTTTTTTTACTCTAGGGGAGAACATGGGCCCGAAAGAATTCTAAGCCCTAGATAACAAGAGAACTATATAATAAGACTACCAATACATTAAGAAGATATATTTTTATCACTTTGAAAGTCTTGAAGAAGATAACAACACAAGAGGAGAAAGCTAGGGTTTCGGAGTGGTTCCTTTATCATAACGATTTCTTATCTACTTTATTATATCTTTAACATGGATGCTTTTACATCCATGAGTAGCTAAACACCTAAGTGATTAAGGATGAATTCTAAGTTCTAATACATGTTTCAATTTAGCATATAAATATATTCTTCTAGTTATCACATGATTATCATTTGTTTTTACTAATATGAATATTTATGCTTGATTGATAGATTGTTTAGGTGGCCAACTAATTCAGTTTGTTAATTAATCTAAATCTAATACAGAATTGTGAGATATGTGTAATAGTCGAACACCTCCTATATAAGTAGAGTACGTGAAACCCTACATAGGAATTCTGTGGAGCAATCGGGTGTAAAGACAACACTAGTAAGCAGACCGAACTTATGTGTTTGATGCTAGGATCAACCTAAATTCACAAGACCTAAAGCATTCGATTGAGTTACACCTTGAGAGCTTATTCTTGGTGGCTCGAACGAATATAATATGGTCATCGAGCGCTTCTGTATCCAGTGATACAAGAAATTTTGGAGATAACATAGCTTATTGTTATTTTACGGTTGGTGATAATTGGTGATTAATAATGAAAAGATGAATATACTACTTTGATGAATATTCAGTAACAAAGAAGGATTCCTGGATCATAATTCTCTCCATTGCTTTCATCTTAATAACTTTTAATTGCTTTGTTAGTTATTTTTAACCTAAAAAAAACCCCCCCTTTTGTGACGTTTGACAACTAGAACACCTCAGTCCTCGTGGGAACAGACTTAACTTCCATTATATTCTTATTTAATTGAGTGGAAACAAGATCGCTAATTTGATTTCACCCACGACATGCATCACTCATCCATTCAAGACAAGACAATCAGTCATAAGAAATTAAACATACCTAAATAGTGATTCATCTCAGAGATAATCCTTTCTCATTCACACACTACTTATCACGCTGGTATTCCTCAACCTTCTTTGCTTCCCTCCCCTATGACCTACCCTATCTTCTCCACCTTTGTGATTGAAGCAGGGCGTGAACGACCATTTCTCGGTTTAGACTCGTCATGTTCAATTTTGATCTCTCGAACCTACTTGAAAGTACGATTTTATTGTACATTAGTTTTCACCCTAAAACAACATGCACATTCAGAGGCTAAACAATGAAATTTCTATGGAAAAGAAGAAATTGTTCGTGTTGATCACAAATAATCTTCTGATGATTTTAATACGAAAACAACTTATTCGTGCCTCCCCATAAATCGGAAGGGCACTTTTGTAAAATGTAAAAATTTAGATTTGAAAATAAACAATTCAATGATCTTCATAATACTTTGAATCTTGTTCTTAAGAGTGTGACTGATATTCAGAATTCTAAACCTTTTGTTTCAGGAAAAATGTCTATTAATAATCATCGTATTATGAAGACAAAGCCTAATACTATCAAATCTACTCATTCCAATAAAAAACAAATTGTTTCTCACAACAAGTACACAAATCGTCCTCCAATGAACAATTGGAATATAAATTGTTCTGTTAATAAATCCTCCAAGGCTTGGGTTCCCACAAAGGAATCCCTGGAGCATTCATTCAGAGAAACAATTCATCTTGAAGACATGAACAAGGTAATTATTGGGCATAAAGACCTCGTCAACAAGTTATCTTTTGATCTAAAAAAAAGCAGTCTAACTCAAATAAGAGTTCCAACTACATAGAACTCTTACTCTGGATCAAATAAAGGTATTTTCAAAGGGCTGAATTGTGAAAAATCTAAACATTGGTCTATGATTCATGCTGGGTTTGTAAATGCTTACCAAAATACAACTTGATTTTCTTAGATAATAGTATCCTCATCAGTTAAATCTTGTTAAGATTAGGAATGCACAATTAACACATGTTTTATTTATTCTTAAATAGTTCTTTGATTCCCGTACTTTCAAAATAATGATGTTCTATCACTATTTGTATATTTCGTGTTTGACTAAGTGTTTGGTGAGACCCTAGTATTGTCTCGATAGTCTGCTTTGCTTACAATATTTCCCATTTTTTGGGAAGAAAAAAGTTCTATTTGTTGAGCCTATTGCTCCATAGAGATGTATCCATTTTTCATTAAGTTATGTTATCTATTGATCATTTGATGTTGTTACTTTAAAATCCCAAATTGGTTGTCATTGTTGTCTTCTACACACCAATAAAAGGATAAAAGTAAAAATTGAGGAATCTGAATCAAGGTAATGACTCGATGTTGGTATTGACACTTCTTATGCTATAAGTAGAATTTTCCCTGTATATATCTCCTAAGGCAAGTGTCATCAAGACCAGGATCCATGAGAATAACTACATAATAAGCTAGGAAGAATATGCGCTTAGATAATTTGTCTAATCACAATATTGATATTTAAACTTAGGTTCCCTATTGTTAATTGACAATTTATGTTAGGGCAATTTATAATTATTATGAACTTTCACATAAAAATTATTGGGTATACATCGTTTATATGGGTACAACATGCACACTCATTTTGTGGATTTATTTGAAAAATAAAGATTTTACGGATTCATGTTTATCTTCTTAGAAAAATCATTGCTTAAAAGAAGGTTATTTATTCTTGTTATAAGAATGTATTAGATCATTTCCTAAAACTATCTTTTGTGGACGGTTCACGAACCATGTGAGGAAAAGGGAGTCTGTACCCTAATTTTATTTTTAAAATCCTTTCCAAAATTTTCCTAAGATTACTTTTGAAAGTAATCCTAAACTTTCTTATTGAAAGCTAGTTAAGGAACCGACCTTCGGCCTATTTGTCCCTTGCTTACATACTTTTGGAATACGATATGTAACTTTCTTGATTCTCAAGTTGAGAATTCCTATAAGTACCATACACTTGTTTTGAGTTTCTCATTAAAGTTTCGCAAATAGTATGTCTTATGTGACTTATAGAATTACACGATAAAACATAAAAGATGCTCGTGTTGTCAATAATTGTGAAACTGTGGGACTAGAAATGAAGAAAAAAATAACGCTTGTCAATGATGAAGTTGATACTCTTGAGCCCAATGAAGATTATCCCAAAGTAAATTGCTATTTTTCCTATGATCATCAGTATGTCTAGGATGAAGATATATTTCTACATAAGTTGTTTATGACTTCTTTAATCACTTTGAGGATGCAAAGATTCAACTTGTTACTGTTATGAAGGGTCAAAACATGTTAAAAATTGAGTTGGAAACATTTTATGAGGACCTTTCTCTCATGAAATTTCATGTCAATGAACTTCTTAATGAGGAGATTTTCCTAATTAAATCTGTTGATGTTGTTGAAGTTAAACTCAAAGGTTTAAATACCAATGTGGAGTCAACCAACAGTAACTAAGAAAAGATTTATTTCATAGTTTATTCCTTGTAAGAACTTGTTCTTATTTTTGCTTAAGGAATAAAAACTATGTCTTGAAATAGTTTGTTAATGTTTTTTACTTTGTATTACTACTTCCATATTTTTATTATCTATAAATTAATGAAGTTTATTTAGTTCAATTTTTATTGATGATGATTTCAATATTTGATCTTATTGACTACTCTTTATGTACACGATCTTATGATTTTTTCACAAAAGTTACGCTCTTCACTCTTTTTTGTTCGTAACTGGCTAAAAGAGAGTAAATTTTTGATGAATTATTTCTTCTAAGTTATAATTTTGATTCTTATGTTTGTAACTGGCTAAGATGAAAAAGTTATGCTTTTAACTTTACGTTTGTAACTCGTTATAAGGGGAAACTAATTAATCACTTCTCCTAAGTTATGCTTTTATTTCTTAAGATCGTAACTGGCTAAGATCAGGAGTCATACTTTTAACTTCTATGTTCATCACTGTCTGTAAGGGAAATACAGTTTATAATGGGTACAAATTTACTTTTAAATATGTTAATGTCCAAGAAAATCCTTTTATTTGGAAATATCGCTTTTGTTGTTCTCTTTGAGAATGGTAACAAATGGGGGAGAGTTTAATTTTGAACTTTTTTTATATGCTATATATTTGTGGGGAATGCTGCTTTGGAACTTTAGAAGATAATTGTATCTTTAAATCTCTCATTTTTGAAGATGTTAAGTTGTGAAACTTAGTGGAATCATCTTAAAAAGTTGGTATGTTATCTTTTGTCTTGATAATCTCTTAAATGCGTATTTCATTAAGATCCATATTCTCGAAACCTTTTGTCAATCTATAAATAAAAGAGGGAGAATTATTTAGTAGTATGCTACTAAGACATATGGCTTTTCGGAGCAATGCCTAATGGGGAGTGAATTACTTGTCCCTGTAAACGTCAATTTTAGCAAAAAAAAAGAGACAAGTAAATAATAAAGGGGGAACATATCGCCGTAGTATTGTTTTAAAGTTTTGGTACGATGAACTTTAAGGTAGGTAAAAGTATTATTTATTATCATAACAACTTGATTAGTTGATTATTTATCCAAATAACTCAAATTGAAGTATTCTTAGAAGTGGTTATCAAGCTACGGATATTCAACAACAAAATGATGAATGAACACATATAGAACCATATAATGACTCGAAGAACGAAGAATTCAAGGATATTGATGATTCAAGAAATCACGAAGGATTATGGACAGAAAGTGTATTTTATTTAAATCCACATGTGATATGATAGGTTTGTCATAAAAATTGATAAAGTGGGAGAATGTTAGAGTATCGCTCGTTGAACCTACAAGTTTTGGTATGTCAAGCTTGTTATCAAAGTTAGATGACCAAAACTAGTTCTTGATTTATTGTCTAATAAAGTTATTCTCCGGATATGATTAGATTTATGTAGTTAAGTATCAGAAATCACTGAATACCCTTGAAGATTGAAGATTGAAGAACATGAAGAAATCAGTGAGAACTTCACAACAAAGATATATGAAGACTGAATATCCAAGTTACTAAGTATTTCTACCATTTTATCTTCTGAGACAATGTCGTATGGATTTTGTATATGATGAATTACATAGAAGAAGTTTCTATTTCAAACTTGTACTTGACTAATCTCGAAACATGAACTCAAGTATTGGATATTAATAGGATTTATTGCATTTGAGGTTGAGAACAATTTTATTGTTTAACAAACTATGTTTGCAAAAAAAATCCTAAAGACATCAATTTGCATTAGAGTTTTACGAACCAAAAAAGTTAGTTCACAAACTATGCACAAAACTTGATTTTACTGAAGTCCAAAGTGCAACCGAGTTCGCAAAAGAATTTTTTCTATTTTTCGAACTATAAAATTTTCACTATGTTCCTGGAACACGTTGACCAAGTTTCTTAGTTCGTGAACTTGTATGGTGAGTTTTTGACAAGGGATAGAATTGTAAAATAGCCCTATGCCTAGCAACAGAAACATTTAAGTATATACTTATATTTATGCACATACTTATAATTTATATCAAAACATGAAATGTTATATCTCTACTGATATTCCGCAGGCGAGTTAAGAATATAGTTTCTACAAACAACTATAGTCATTCTAAATTGATCATGTAGCCTCTATAATATTCACAATATTTATGCCATATCAAATCAATCTCAAATCACATATATTCCACGACTGAATTCCTTGAACTCGTCTCGAATGTGCATCGATGTTCTTATAACAACTATCAAATATGGGAATAGATAATACTTAATCCCCAAAGATGTATATCAACTTAATGCCCTGTTCGTAAAGAACACATCACAATTAACCGTCCTGACCCTAAAATATGCCACTTTAGCATTATGCTCAAGGACATGCCATAAATGATGCGTTATTCCTCTTGGACGCACCATAATCAAAGACCAATCCCTCTAAAGGAGTATGATGGGCCTTAGCACTAGGCTATCCCTAGCCTCTCCGCGCTAACACCAGACTAGCACTACCTCATTAGGTTGCGTCCCAAGGGAAGCACCACACTTTGCGCTGGCTAAAGCACCAACGCTACCCTTATTTAGGCTGCATCCCCAAGGGAGGCGCCACAATGTTGTTGTGATAGCCCCAAAGGCAAGTGCTAACCAAACTTAGGCAGCGTCCCCAAGAGACGTGCCACACTTAAGCACTAGCCTTATTTTAGGCCGCGTCCCTAAGGGACGCACCACACTTTGCGCTAGCTTAAGTTCCAATGCTAGCCTCATCTAGGCTGCATCACCAAGGGACACGCCACACTTTGCGCTAGCTGAAAAGCACTAGCGTTATCCTGATTGCGTGCCAAGGGACGCGCCACACTTTTTCTCAAGCGTCGGCCTAATGCCAGCGCTAGCCCTATATGGCTACCTATCAAGCCTCATTCTTAAGCACGTTACGACTGGTCATTAAGAACCTTCACAAAATCTTGGCTTCGAACATCTTTCAGATTTATGCCAAGTCGCCTATAAGCTAACATCTGGCCATTAAAATTACGCCATGTTATTCTTAACCACTAACTTACCAGACTCAGTATTGATCGGTCTGATTGTCAATTTAGTGAGTTGCGAAACTTGGTTCACTGACTTAGCAAGTCCTTTACTTGACTTTGAACAAAGTGATAGTCCATGAATCCACTATTACCACGAGATATCAAATACAACACATTGGAGGATTCTCATTGGTGTATTGGTCAGGTGGTATACGATAATCGTGCATTATGGCAACACATCCACGAACAAGAAGGTAACAAATAGTGGGACAGTTACAATACAATTGAGAGTATGAGGAATAGTGGTCATATAAGTCCTTCCTATTTTTCGGGCATGACTCCACTACAATCTCCACAATCGTTACTCCTCCACTTCTTTTGTAACTTCCACCACTTATGAGATATCACTGTGTCTCCTCAAAAATATAAATAGATGGCTTCATCTATTCGGAACAAGGACAGAGAGAACTAAGAGAGAAAATACATAATTATCGATCTATCCCATAGATAATCGATTCTCAAACTAAGTACATACTATAATTACTCATCACACTGAGATTTTTAAACCTATTTTGCTTCCCTCCCCTCAGACCTACTCAATATTCTCCACCTTTGTGATCAAAGCAGGATGTGAACGACCATTTCTTGGTTAATGCTCGTCATGTTCTATCTTGATCGCTCGAACCTACCTGAAAGTACCATTTTTCAGTACATTTTTTTTCACCCTAAAACAATTGGCTTTCACAATGAGAGATCAATCTCTCAATTACGAAAACCAATTTTCAATCATTCAAAATGGTGGATCTTAGGTCAGGAGTGGTTACCACTCTTATTGCCGGTTCTGGTAGCGCTGGTGGTGGCGATTCTGAAAACGCCCCTATCACTACTGACCCTCATCGTACCAATACTACTACTAATGCTACTACCACACCTTCTCATGGTAGCAGGACTGCTGAAGCACCGGGAATACCCAAACGCCGCTCAACATCGCTGATGAAGAGATAACAAGTTCTTGCCAAAACACAAGTAGACATGAATACCACTTAGAAAGAAGTACTCGCTTGTCTCAATATCCTAACGGAGCAACTCTTCTCTGAATAGCGCCATCGCCTGATATAGCAATTCAGGACCAACCTTATCGCGGCCACTGATGCTAGGACATCAAGGAATCAAACAGACAGTGAAAAATTCACACCATTACCGACCGTCCAATGCAGAGGAATCAGAAATCAAACTTCATGACCCGTGAAGATTTGGAGAGTCACCTACAGAATCATGCAGGGAAGACTCATCCTCACTTCATCAGCATCAACCTCCTTACCCGCCTGAAGTTCAGAGGGTCCCATTACCAAAAGTTTACTCCTCTCCAAATTTCTCGTTGTACTATGGAACTTGGAACGATAGTGAACATGTCTCTCGATTCTTAGAATCGCTCGGGGAACATGAATATCAAGTGCTATGTCTTCAAGAATTTTTTAAAGTTTCTAACTGGAAGAGCCTACACATTGTACAACAACATTTCTCCCAACAATATTTCCAGTTGGGGAGAAATGATTAATGCTTTCTTTAAGAAATATTTCTTCGTCTCGGAACAAATCACTCTGTCAGATCTGGGAAGAATGTTCTAGAAGAATAAGGAGCATCCCAATGACTACGTGAATAGATTGTGGATTCAAGCACTGGATTTTCACGATCCAAATATGACAGAGCATCAGTTGGTAGAACTCTATATTAACGGTATGATCCCTGTCTATCGTCCTCTTTTAAAAAATTTACGTTTCCTGACTTTCTCTAAGTTGCACGAAGCCTCGAAACGATCTACCACAACTACTCCTTCCTTGATGGAGAGCTCCAGACCCGCAAAAGAGGAAAATCGTGGAGACACCCATGGGAGTCGACGGCTAATCAACAAACAGTATAATGTTCAACCATCAATCGGTGCCTTCAGTAGCGAAATATCCAAGAGGAAAGCTGCATCTCAACCAGAGTCACAGACTAAGCACTTTCATTTTAATCTGGCCTCGAAACCAGCACCAGCTCTGTGACGGACCGAATTTTTTTGGCTTCCAATTGGTCGGGTTTCGGTCCATTAGGCCATCTCCAACTTCCCGATACACCACTCGAGAAACTGAACTTTTAAATTTTTCGAACCAATTCGATCTTACCAAGCAAATATTCATCGATTTAATTCAAATTGCTTTATAAGCATGCAACCATAACTTTTATATTTCAAGGGTCATGAATCCTTCCAACTGCTTTATAGTTTTGATATAATTTATGATATTTATCGATACCAACAGATGATATGAATTACCAATCATCTCTTATAAAACACCAAACTTAAGATACTGAGACTCTGCTGAACAGAAATCTCACTGATTTGAGGGTTAGGATTCTCTGATCATATATCCTTCACCATAGTAATAAGAAATCCCATGATATCCGTCGTGAAGTCAATTGGGACCTTCTGAGCATACGTCTCATACCGTATACCCAGGTATACCAAAAGAGTCCACAATTTCGTAAGGGTCATCGAGTCCGACAAATGATTTCCATTGCTTCTACTGTGAGGTTCTCTTGCCGCCGTTACAACTAACAGTCATCGTTATAGTTAATGGTCTTCCGGGTTGCCACTCGTAAGTGGGAGCTAGCAGGCCTGTCAACACACACCGTTCCCGCGACGGGTGGGGATGATCAGTCCCGTTGTCTACCACCGTTCCAGTGACGGTCTTCCGGATAGCCACCTGTAGGTGAGAGCCCCAGTGGACCTGGAAATTCACATTACTAGGTCAATCTCAACTGACTATCTTTTTCAAATGATATGAACTACTCAAAAGAGTTAGTAATCATTTCTAGATGGATGGTATGAACTGCCACTATAGGCAATAACCATCTCCAAGTCTCATTTGGCGATATGAATTGGTATCCAACAATCACCCTTCATTTCTCATTAGATGATATGAACAAACTCCAAGAAGTTTTAATCATCTCTCAAGGTAGTATGAACAACCAGTACTGCAACTACCTCTTACTGCCAAGGTCACAATCATCTCCGAATGGATGGTATGAACTGCCAAGCAGCAACCAACCCTTTCCCGACGATATGAACAACCTTAAGCAGTTGTGCTGAACCGCATAGCGGCTGCCTACATACACTCTCCGTAGCTCGAAGGGATCAAGCACGACCGGTTTAGATAGTATGAACTACCCTCACTAGTAGTAACTATCTCTAATCAGAAGATATGAACTATCCCATTTAGATAGTAATCATCTCTTACTTAGATAGTTTGAACTGCTTGTTATCGCAGTAACTATCTCTAGCCGTAGCAGTAACTATATATAGCTTTAGATAGCATGGATAGTATGAGTTGCATAGCAACAACTGTCCCTCACACAACACGTCACCATCAATCACTTTAACAACTACCCCTTGATGACAAGATGTCAGAGTATATATGTACATGTACCTGCAACTTTAAGTTAGCAGTAGAATAAAATATAAAGCATATACAATGGTACTTTATATAAATCATCCATTACATCAATCATAACGAGGCTAGAGAGCATACATTATAGTTCTAAGCAGTAGAATAGAGATTTAGTGCTAAAGTGTCATTATAATCAAATCTTCACAATATTATAAATACCACTAAGAATATAAACAAAATCTATTGAAATCTGTCCACTTTAGATACCAGATATACATATCATTCAAACCATAATACCAATGTTAAGATCATACCGTAACAGAAAGCTAGATTTGTTCGAAATATTCTAAACTAGCCATCTAAACCACAGATGTTCAGGGTGTTAACAAGGAACCTATTTCTACCGGTACCATATCAAAAACCACATTTATCTACTCACAACAACCACACCAGACATTTTTCTAGCAAAATATCCTACAGCCATACATATGTCGATCCGGATTCTAACATGGATAAACCATATCTGTAAAATAAAAGTCACATAACAACCGAAGCCCTTGTGCATGTACAAGGTCTACATCGACAACATAATAACACATGAAAGGAATAAGCAACCAAGGTATTAGTTTATTCTTGCACTTACCTCTAGCGGCAAAAGAAGCCAGCTGACTCTTCCGATAAGCTTGCCACCAAACTAGCCCCACTGCTAACCTTAAGCAACTAACATGTTCTATAAATTTTTGGTTCCACTTTAAAGTCTAGAACGACCATTAGTACGACGGAAAGAATTATTTATATAGGAATTTATGGTCTTGGATAAATCAGAGTTACTGGGCACTATCCATGGAGTCCTAAATTAAAGTGTGACAAGCCAGTTTCAGAAATTTCATCATGAACATGCTATGTTTACAATGCATTAACTTCTCAACTGTAAAACCAAATCAAGAACCTGTTATTATTATGAAAAGATCTCACAAATATCTAAAACTTCTTAGTTGAAGTCCCAAGCTAATTCATGCTATAATGTTTTCAAAAACGCACGAACATACAATGAGAAAAATCCCAACAAAGCTGTTTTATTTCCAGAAATTCAGCACCAACATGTTGTATTTGCAGTGCGATAACTCCTAAAGTAATGAACTAAATGCTATAGCTTTTCCGAAAGCTCCCGCAACCCTCTACAAGTTGTTAGAAGAAACCCAGGCCTAATTCAAAGTGTAAATGGTTCAAAATCACAAAACAAAACTGTGTCAGGTGCTTCCTTTAGAAAATCAGCTGCGACTACAGGTACATTTTAAGCTGTAACTTCTAAACTACAAGTCTAACCACCATGACCTTTTGAAAAGCTATAAAAGACACCACGAAAACCACTTCCCATGAAGAAACCTTTGGCTAAATCGTCATTTATGCACACAGAATGTTGGCCTCTAAGCTTTCATAACAGGACCTGCCATTTCAGTTATGACTGCAAATATTGAAACATCTCTATAAGCTTCACTAATGTATGAAAATAAGCAATTGATTCATCAATAGAAAGTTAAGACCGTCGTCTAGAACTTCTTAGTTTTGTGCTAGACCCAAATCTATCATTATCGTACCTAAAAACGTCCTTGAAGTTGCTGCAGTGTGACTACTGGCATGTTTTCCATATTTCCCTGTAGTAGTACTAAAGAAATTGAGTTAAAGAGAATTCCTGGATTTGACCTTAATTGTCCCATGCATATTAATTGATTGTACCCAAACAACATGAATTATTAAATTGTCCTATCCTGTACATTCCCAATCCACTACCTTGTTGAGGCTTTTTATCAAACAACTTGCTGGAATCACCATTCTCAACCTCTTTAAACATCACAAACACATTCAAGCACACACGTACCAACGAACAAGAAGTATACATAGCAAAATAGAATTCATAACATCCAGTAAAATAAAACCCTTCAATAACTTTAAACTATTTTGCACGATCAAATACCCTACGACAATAATCGAGGCAAGGGTAATAATACTTTTCACCTGGAAGTTTATGCTTGATACTGATTAGTGCCATGTTATCAAGTTGTTCAAAATTTTCTTCTGTATTTGTAAATTGATTTAGCTTAAAGAAATTCAGTACCTCCTTGCTAGCAACATCTTCGATGTGGAAACACAGAGTATCCATCAAACCATTCCAACTCCAATTAGGGTTGGGTTTTCAATTTGAGTCTAGATTTATTGAATCCTCTTTTTCCTCAAAGAAAAATGATGGAATCAAGCAATCCTGAGCTTCATCTTCTTCTTCAATTTTAACTTCATTTCAATATTTCTGTCTCCCCCTCTCTGCTAGATTTTTTTTGGTGCGGTGAGCGTGGAATAAGAAATCCCCCGATGGAGAGAACAAGAAAAAAAAGAAAAAAGAAAATAAGGGAATCTATCCCTAGATCATGTGCTGCCATTCGTCGGACATGCTCTATGTTTCCCTAACATATATTAGTCATGTATAGAAGTACTACTAAGGGATAACCTATTTGGTACACTTACCGAGTTTACTTAAATCCAAGTAAAGGTTTGGGGCGTCACAAGCTCGGAGATCGACTCTGTCTCAAGATGCAGCAAGGCTCCACGACAGCAACAACAACAACTGCAGCGATAATATGAGTAAGATATGAAACCGAATATAATGTTCCCGTATTTACCGGTTCTGGTGGAAGAAGTGCTCGAACTACTCGAATATTGGATAGGATACGACACCATCCAGTTACCACCCATACGACGACTTCCTACAACTCATTAGAAAACAGATCTGAAATACTGTCATTATCATCGGTATGTCAATCACCCAACCAGTGAATGCAATAATTTGAAGCACATCTTCAAAAAAAAAAAGGTGGAATCGGGAGAATTATAATTAGAAGATGAAGGAGTCCACAAGAATCCCCTTCGTGCTAGAAATTTCACTCTCTTTGAGAAATCGACCAACTAGACAGCTCAATCTATGATGAAACACACGTGCGAGCTTCTCTACCTCTCGAAAGGACAACACGAGAATATCTTTGCTACCCTGAATCATGTTGTGACTAGCAAACACCGACTATTTATAGAAGATACTAATGCTCGAGTTAAGCCTTTTTGGAGGACATGGTCGACACGAACGATAAGGAATATGGATGAGGACTCCTCACAACTTCCCACCTTGGAAGCACGCAGTTTAAAAGAACATTGATTGATACAAGTATGGATACTAATGTTATCACAATTAACACTCTCAGAGCCGCAGAATTTTTCGGCAGGAAACTATCCACTCTCAAACCCTGATTAAAAATCTATACGGGGAGCTCAAAGAGACTTGTGGATACATTACCTCGAAGATAATGATAGGAGATGCTGAAATAAACACGAAATTCCATATCGTCAAAGAAGACCCGTACTACGACATAATCCTAGGACGACCATGGATTCACAACAAGGGAGCGACATCTTTATCATTGTCAAAGCTTGGGGATTCAAATCAGATTCTAAAATTCGACCAGGTAACTCCCGTTTTCCAAACTCCTTTGAAATCAGTCAGCCCCTGTCCTGTCAAAACCCGGGGACTCTGCCTGGAAACAACCATGTCACGACCAGAAGATGTGAATGTGAAGCTGATCTGTTCAAATACTTTATAAAATGGTTGAACATTGTTTTTACAGAGAATGGGAAGACTCGTAAATCGCTTACGGGTCAAGTTAATTCTGATGACAAGAAGAGACGTCACCAGCAATCCTTGGCCGTCCCAAAATAAAGCTTCTCAGACGAGATGCTAAAATATGGTCCTTTTCGAATTGGGGACACGATCTTAAAAGTCACGAAGAGCGCACATCTTCTCGTATCGGTTCTTCTAATGTCCATTGAAGAAGAACCTTACATAATTACTGAGACTATGCTAGGTGGTCGCTACAAGTTCATGAACAATGACAAGCCAGAAGGAGTAGTAATTCATGGTAAGTGGCTCAAAGCTTGCAAGGCTTGAATGCTTTGCCATTATATTTCAGATATTTCCCTATTTTCATGCAATATTTGTATTTACTCCAAAATAATTGCAATATTTCTGCATTCACTCTTAATTTTTTAAGTTTACCGATCAATTCAAATTTCATTATTCATTTAAAAAAAATATATCTCTATTCACGAATAACTTTTCAAAAAAAAACCTATCTACTCAAAATCCCAAAAAGAAAAACCATAAATATGTTTCATAGAGAAATATAAATCTAGAAGAAATCCTTGAAGACTGGGAAAGCCTTTTAACTTCTTCTCTAGTCTTGGTCACCGCCTCCAAACTAGCAAATTCACCTACTTCAGTAAAACGCTCTCGCATAGCACCCAAATGATGACAAACTCACGTGACGTCAAGAACATAGCTATCAGCTTCATTCACGGCCTCCTCCCATTCCTTGAAGACTGCTTCAGAGATTTTATTCTGAATAAGAGAGATCATTTCTTGTATGATTGGCAGCAAGATGGACACGTCACACTCTAAAGCTTTGTTACTCTTGGAATTATCAACAGAGAAGTGGCCGAACTTCTTCTATATCTTCATATACAATTCGACGTAGATGGATAGGACAATAAATCCACCAATACATGAATACCCAGGAAGAATCCTACTGAAGTGGAAGCTAACACTAACACCCACCACTAGTATAAAAATTGGCTTAGGTGGAAGTTAAAAACTGTCACCATAATATTTATGTGACAGTTTTGAGAATTTTTTGCACTGTCACCAAAGGCTCTGTTATGAAAGGTCTATAAGAAACTGTTACAGAATCATGGCTATAAGATAATTTATAGTGTCATTTTCTAAATAAAACTGTCATCATAAACTTCATTTTTTTGTATTAGGTAACGGTTCTTCATAAACCTGTCATTGTTGACAGCTTACAATAACAGGTTTTATATAAAACTGTCATCGAAAACTAAATTTCTTGTACTAAGATAACATTTTCTTCATGAACCTGCCATGGTAGGTAAAATTTTCTATACAAAACTGCCACCGTGTATCCTATTATGTGACACATTATTTGTTAAGAATGTCATAATACACCCTCATTTATATAACATATTCTTTGTAAACCTGTCATAGTAGATAATTTGGAAGAAAATTTTATGTAAAACTGTCATCATAAACCCTAATCTATCACAGTTTCTTCAAGTAACATATCTTACACACAATTGATACCTTTTACCATCTCGTAGATGGTAGATATCATCAAATATACATGAAAAAGAAAATAGAGGATATATATTGATTTATAGAAAAATGTTTCTACAGAATCGCTTGTACAAATAAATGCTAATTATACAAGTAATTAGCATCAACTATCAAACGTTCGTATCAAAAAATAAGAAAAAAAAAAAAACTATCAAACACTTGTAAGCTCAAGACCCTGCAACTATGATTCAAGTTTATTAAATCTGAGAAAATAATGAAATTCAGCTACCTCTGTTGGTACATGAACAAGAGAAGATGTTGCCACTCCAATGGCTCCTGCAGTCTAAAACAGATTTAACAAATTTTTAGAAAAAAAAAGTATTAAGTCTCAAATAGCCAACAGAAATATTGTGGAAAGATATTGTTGTTATGTTACATTTATACTAAGAAGCTGTAAGATGACTTATGACCCAACAACTACTTCCGAAGACAGAATTATTGATTTAGCAATATAAAGTTAGCCATATTGATTTTTTTGTGAAGGAAGCTACTTGTAGACGAGTCTTGATTGTATCAATTAGATACAAAGAGGTTTCGAAAACAACACCAGCAGTACCTCCTGCTATGACACCGTCTACAAAGTTCAAGAATACCTATTAGAAATAAATCAACACTGGTGAAGAGTGAAAACAGAAAGAAAAAGTATCAGCTTCGCTTTCAGGTAACCGTTTCCAACCTCCCCTTTCATGTTTGTATACATTTAAGTCAAGGAAAACACATGTATCTTTTAAGGTAAACTAACTTCTAAATATTAATATATATGTGAACATCAATTCCAGAGATATAGGTATATTTTAAGTCAAGGAAAACCCATGTAACCACATACTTTATTCCTTTTTAATTTTTACAAATGCAGTTATAAGTTCAACAACCATATGTTGCAAAGAAAGCACCATCCTTGAGCAACTCCAACACTAAGACATTTCTTGTTTACCATCAAAGTAGCATATAAACATTAATACTTTGCATACATACCAACTAAAACACAGAAAAAAATTGAACGGTTTTTCTTTCCCCATGCTGACTGAGGCAAAAAGATTTTGTGTTTCCACTTGAGCGTGAAATATAAGTCAACAAGAAGTGACAACATGGCTCATTAGGGGAATGGGTTTGTTACTATGGAAACATCCCAAAAGCCTGTATGTTTGGCCATACTGTGAATGACGAGAGAGACGCGAATTACCTTGTAATCGTCGTGAGTGATTCGTTGAACAACAACAACCTTGGACAAGCTTGGACAGCTACGCAAGGACCTGTAGACAATAAGAAAAGCAAAGATCAGACCACATTATGGAGCAAAGGAAATTAAGAGACTCCATGTATGACTAAAGAGTCTAGTCACGAATCACAGATCCTATACTTAGAGGGTCATCGCTTAAGTATTGAAAAAAGAGAAAGCCATTCACTAATGCAGTACTTTTTCTGTATCAATGAAATACAACCTAGTGAAGAATTCCATCAAGATAAGGGATGAGCGAAGTTCCATCAAGCTAAGAGATGCCTAGCTAACACCCCTGGACTTACAACGCTTTTCCCGCTACATTTTTTCCACAGGACAAGCTACATACTGCGTACAATAGTTACGATCCCAAAGCCCGCAGTCAAGGTGTTTGGCGAGGTGTTTAGCTAACAACGATGACATCCTATGAGAAACATACCCTCCATCAAGACGTGACACAGATGGCCAGTTCCTGGATGGGGGGCAACAGATCTCCATCAGTTCAAAATATAACTTGCAGACTAGTTAAGGTTTCCATCTCACTTGATCCGTAGTTGAATACCAAGCTAAGTGAGGAGAAGATGAAACAAGGGAGATAATTGCGGCCAAGATGTACAAGGGCTGTGTAACTGATATGTTGCACCATTCATCACGGATGTGAGGAGCTGCTGCATCTATCAAATGATCAAAACAGCTACTTGGAGAAGATATAATCATAGCAGGAATGTTCATACTACGAGGGTACCCCACAATAAAAGGAAATGAACAACACACTTTCGGACCAACTCTTTGTTTCATATTGCACATGTCAGTGGCTTATAAAAGACGGACTCATTTACAACTTATGAGAATCCATCGGCATGAGAAGTCTATGAGCTGGGAGAACATCGAAAGCTCGATGTTACTGACCAAAAGGGCGCCCATGATGAAGGAACACTAACTGATTCCACCAATGATTCAACCAGTCAATGCTTCCATACGATGAACTGAACAGCAGCTCAAGACAAAAGGAGTTTAGTTTACGACATTTGCATTATGTGACATCTCAAAGAAGACAATCACTATATAGCAACAACACTCTATCATGAATCTGTATCAGCAACAACAGGGATCTTAGATTCCAAACATAAGGCAATACTATGTCATCTATTGTCAACTCAGAAGGAATATCAAGAAAGAAGAGGGTATATACCTTAAAGAGGAGCCGAATTTCTATTGGAGGCGTGAATATGATTGAGGTCATCAATGATGTGCCACTTATATAGAGGAGTCATGGGAACTTACGCAGGAAACAAACTCCTCAAGTTCGAGTTTTCTTAGGATTTAAATTCCTAAGTACAAAGCACAATTCTAATAGGATTAAAAATCTATGGAGACTATGGTTTGTAGAAGCATCACAAGAAGAGGAGGTTGAGTATAAATCAAATACAACAACCTACTTGAGGTGATGAGTTGGCATAAAGCTTGGAGCTGCAGGCCCATATCATGGAACTAAGTATTAAAGGCAGGTTGGCGTCGACTCACTAACCAGTACAAGAATGCGTTCATCCCAAGTCATGGAGAAATGCAAGGCAAGAAAAATTGGCTTAGCATCAACCTCGCTAGCCACCTTGCTTTGGTGGTCCAAGCGCAAGGCTACAAGTTGAATTATTTATACCTCACTATGAAAGAGTGATGATGGCTTTGCAATGGAAATATAGACCCTTCATCCAAAGTGATGGAGAAAGGAAGATAAAGAAGGGAGTAGGCAGCATGCATCTGGGAAGAGTGGCTATATAAATCTACAGATCCTCAATGCTTCATTGTGAACAAGGTAGAGAAAAAAGTCATTCAGGTAATGACTCGAACAAGTTATGTGCCATTTTTCTTCTGCAGTACTTCAATTTTCTTTATAAATCTAGTTTCTCTCAATTTCCTGCAAAGGCCAATTCATGAAAAACCTATCATACGAAAGCCATAAAACATTCATTCAATCCATTCACCAAACCTGAATTAGTAATCAACCCAAGAACAACGTCAATCTGCTCCTACTCAATCTGTCAGAAACCTGATTTAGTAAAGAGTTGATCCAACACCTGTCAGTGAAAAAAAAACAGAGTTATGTAGGGAACTGACTACAGTATAGTTCTTCTGTCTCTAACTAAAATACAGAAATAAAGAAACAACAACTTATTACAAACAAATCTAAAACTAACTTTACAAAAATTGTTATCAGACTAACAAATTCAAAACTTAAATTCTGGAGAAAATAGTTAACTAATATAATAACATACCATATCATGATATATGACGTCTGCTAGTTCTCCTTATGCTTCTTTCCCCCAAGACAAGATACCGGACCAGCATCCTACACTTGATAAATAAATCAAAAGGTCCAAGAAACTACTCAAATAACTGTACAAGAATAGTGTTTGGTAGTGATGTAAAAACATTGCTTATTATCCATTCACTGTATAGAACCAACTAAATGGATATTAGATGAAAAGAAACAGTATGTTCCTCCAAGCAAGGGTGTCATATCAAACATCGTAGAACTTAACCTTCCTCAACCTAATAGTGAGAGGGATAAAAGCCTCACAAAATCGCTCCAGAACCTACATAAAAGCAGAAACAATTTTAACTACAGGAAGCCCTGTACACGGATATAACTCCGACCAATGAAAACCTTTTAAACTCCCTGATGCTAATTGTAGATAATCACCGTGATTAACTGATACAACGTCAAAACCAAGCTTAATTTCACTTCGAACAGTGGTGATTCTGGTGAACCACGCATAGAGACCTGTAATAGACACAAATTTCATTCATTTACATACAATGTGATCTACACCTGAATCAAACATCAACGAACTCGGGATACACAAAGAAACTGATATATTATGCAACGAACTACATACACTTTTGACTTAACAAATGTTCTGCTATTTTTATTTGTGATAATTCTAATTCTAATTCTAATTTTGATAGGACAAACCTTCCATGTCCAAAAACCTTTTAGATAGTTCTCTATGTCCTGGATCCTATAAACCTCTTGCAAGTGGGAATAAGGAATACAAAGTAAAAAATCAAGACATAAACCCGAATTTTGATGTACGAATATTTAAGAAACGTTCTAATATAAGCAATTTATAAGTAGGGAAGTGTCTTTCGTTCGGACTCTAATATAAGCTAATAGTGACAACTTTGACAGAACTTGCAAGAAGCACAAGGTTAGAATCCGTAAATCATTGATCATTGAACACATACAACATGAAAACCACCAATTTTTTTACCAACACACACTCTAGTACCAATTTCACTAATTGCTAACCAAATCACACCAACACTTTAAAAATTTGAACAACAACCAAAAGTTTACAAAGTAAATTACCAAGGAAGTATACATCAGAAAGATAAAGTAAAATATCCTACCATGTTTTGGATACTAAAAGACATCAGATAGTTCGTACTTCTGGAAAAAATCGTCAGTTAAGGAAGGATACCCTGGTTCAAAAGAATTTACCTTCACAAACTGTGTCTATGACTGCTGCTACAACAAAACCTTTGCGCAAGAGAACCATCAATGGTGCGGAATAATTGTTGCACAATATCAAACAATTAGTATTTCTAATAAAACTTAAAATCATGAAAAATCGAATAAGCAATAAACAAAAAGTAACAAAACCTGTTATTCGCATCATCACTTAAATATAAGCAGTGAGAAGTAAGAACAAGGAGCTTCAAAAATTGCTGCTTGTATCTTTCCTATTGATTCAACAACATAATGAAACTCAAGAATACTAGCACAAGTAGAAGCTAAAACTTATAAAAAACCTAAAGCTTCTGGTACCCACCCCTGAACCAGTTACTTTCATAACAACTTCATAAGTTCTTCTTTCAAACAGGTAGAAATCCAATTCCACCTTTGAATCTGATTTCAGCCCAACATTTCCAATCATATCAGAACTCTAATTCTTACACTTCTCTCTCGTTCTGACACCATTACAAAAATCAGAAAAAAAAATATTAGGTTAACATTGAAAAATTTGAATCAAAAAAATTAGGGAAAGAAAACATGAAGATAAAAACAACAAAATTAAGGTTTTAATACGAACGAAAAAAGGGTATGATAACCTTAGTATAACCCCTGTTGATTAGTTCATCTAAGTTGGTGAGAAGTTTGATAATCTTATCATCCCCTTTTTAGGTTCTAAATTAACCCTGAATCTTATTTCCAGAATATTCGAGCTGGTGATGTAGATGAAGAAAAAAAAAAAAAGGGCAAATATAAAGTTCGAGATTGAGAAGGTAACTACAATTATATAAGGATTGAAGCAAACCCAGATTTTGGTAAGAGAAAAAACCAAGAGAAGAGAGAGATGGGATTTGCCTGATTTTTTTGGGTGAGAAATCTTAAGATGGGATTTGCCTGATTTTTTTGGGTGAGAAATTTTATTTTAAGTTAAATGAGATGACAGGCGAGAAGACCCACTAACAGACCTCCATAGTACAGCTAGCCCACTCTTCGAAAAAAATAACTAAGAACTAAAACTAACAAAATCGTATGTTTGAGAATGTTTTATGATAAATTATATGAATAGCAGCTGTTTTGGATCAGAACTGTCACTATAAATGAAAGTGACGGTAATTAAAAGAAACAGTCATCTATAACTATACACTTCTATAACAATTTTTATATAAAACAGTTGGAATAGCTTAAGAATAGTAACAGTTTATAACTGTTATTATACATCAATGTACACTAACATTTTTCTACTAAAACTGTCATCGTATAATTATTAAGTAACAGTTAATAACCTGTCACGATTTTGTACTATTATTAGTGTGAGTTTTGATAAGAAACTGTCGCTTATATCTAATAGCTTATTCTTTTGTGACAGTTAATTCGTGAACTATCGTGATTAAGGATTTTGAACTATCACGTAAACCCAAATTTGTACTAGTGCGCATTAGGATGCTCAATTGGCATACTCTCTACTCCGTTGCTAATTTGCATGACAACATCAACGAAAGCACTATCCTCTACAGGTAGGCGAGCAGGGGTCCTCTCATGACTTTCAGTGTGGGAGGAGATGTCATTTAAAATGGGATCAACGGTAACCCTTGTTCTTTCACCCATAGGTTCAACTCTCTGATTTTGGTCACTCTCCCCTTAAAATACAGAGAATACATGCATATTAGTTCAGAACGTCTCAAACATAACAAAAATTAAACATGAATCATAAAACTCATTATACATACTCATAAATATCGTATATATTCATTACAAAATGGTATTTGAGGAATTATTTAAGTCGGAGCAATTACAAGATGTTTCAAAAAAAACGCATCAAAGACGAATTACATTGCCTCCTGTAAAGATAGATACATTTGGTGAAGAATCTAGACATAGGTCTTATTCAAAAGCTTCATATGGATGTCTACTACAACATGTTAAAAGGGCGCATCAATCGGATAAACGAGCTAAGAGTTATGTGCGAAATCGTAAGCGGTGTTGGGTTTGAAATCTTCAGGATTTTCCTGGATACTTCCTCAATTCTTTTGTTGTGTCGTTTTGACACCCCAAACAACCTCAAAACCTGGATTTGTCCATAGAAGACGTAGAAAAATATTTTCTAATTAAGACAGAGGGGTCAATCATCCAAAAAAGAGCCTATATGAAGATTTTACAGTGTTTTTCCCAAACACTATACTTCTGAAATTTTCTAATGACGAAAAACCTATAAATATTTTACAAATTTAAGCGTAGTCATGCTTATATGAGAAATTCGAAGATTTCACATGATTTATTATTTTCATAAAGATAGGAAAACTTACTTGAGGAGGATCCAAGTTAGTGGAAGAATCCAGCACTACCTCACCTCCATTGCTTACTTCGTCATCAACAATATCGGACTCAAACTCTTTATAAATTTCTTCTGTACAAGATGCTTCTTCGAGATCCTTGTCCTCAGATTCGTGTCTGTCCTCCATACTCGTGGTGTTTCCTGAATCCTAGGAGTGTCAATGGGGTCAACACAGACGTTTGTCTTCATACGCTATAATAAGACAATAAAACATATTATAATTTGCAAAACGCAGAAATATCAAGAGTGACAAGTATAAGACTTACATTACTACGGGGACGATCCTTGCTCCCAGGGAAAATCATTTGTGGCCCTGACCTTACATACTGGGAACTACCAACAACAGTAGAAGTAGCATTCTGGTCGTTTTAGAAAAGTGGTAAAAATAGTTCGTTCGCCGAGACTTGTGAAGATTCGTTTTAGACCTAATTTTGATTTAAACTAGAAAATAAGTAAAAGATTTTTAATAATATTGGGAAGAACTGGAACTTAGGATTCCACCAAAATCACTTTGTGAATAATTTCTACAATGATTCTTTAACAATTATAGCTCTTTTATTGACCATGTTTCTTTGCCAAAAGTAGATTTCTAAAACATAAATTGTAAATCACAAGCATGGCGCATCAAAAGCTCTTAAGTCCCAACATACACCATCAAACCAAATCACAACTAATTAAGAAAAATCATAAATCAATTAAAACTCAATGCAAAAGTCATTAAGAATCAAAATAGTTACCATTCATTCATGAAATATGGCTTCCTCCATTGTCCCAGTGGTTGGGTTTAGCTAGACATAGCTTTCTTAAAAGCCATTAAAATATTAAAGAAAATCATAAACTATTTTTGAAAAGAAAACTAAACCCTAGTTTTCTATCCGTGAGAAGTTGTCTCGAAAATTGTATATAGGCTCCCTTTATATAGGCTTTGGTAACCTCCTCATGATCCTTATCCAATCAGGAAACCTTATCTCATTAAACCTTTCCACTTCCTTTTGATTCCTTATCTAATTACGAGACTTAACCTCCTCAAAAACCAACAAAAACCCTAATTTTCACGTCAAAGGCGAGCCCAAAACGCTTCCTTATTTCTCTTCCCGCGCAGGCCCAATAAGGCCCAACAAATACCAAACCTAAGTTGGTTTCACGGTTTTTCTCATAACTTCTTCATACGAACTCAGCATGACCTCATTTTATTTGCGTTGGCTTCGTCTTTCAATTATCTACATGATGGAGAGTAGAAATCACATAAACCAGAGATGTAACCTAATAAAACACATAAACTACAAAAGTAATAATAACACACAATAATTCACACAAAATCTAGCAAATAAGTATAAGAAATGATACTTAAAATATGTATATTATGCACTTATTACATCCACTCGAGGACGCACGACACAAGTCTGTCTAAAAGAGTGAAAACTAAGGATCATAATACCCATATTTTGGAATTAAGAAGTTAAAGAAAAGACCATTACCTGCTGAGCTGCATCAATAATGACTTTCGCTTGGTTTTATTCAATCTTTGCAAATTGGTACCGTAAGATTTGTCCCTCTTAGGAGGAACACCACTCATTATCAAAGGAAATTCTGAGATGATTTGTTTTAAACGACTTCTCTCTTCATTTCAGAAGCGTGTGTACATGCTCGACACTCGAGATTGCCTACCCGGACAGAAGAAAGGGATGATCACTTCCTCAGCAAGGCAGATGTCCAAACTCTCCTTTAATTCCTTAATAGTTGGAGCTTTAGCGCGATCACGGGGTACTTCTTGGTCGAAACTCATCTGAAGAGCCGCACGGTCAATATTGTACGTTTGCACTAAATAACCTTCTAAGCGAAGGGCAAGGATGTAACCTGGAATGGAACTATTCATAAATGCGTTCTTTCCAATAGAGAAAGTGTTAGTTTTTTCTTTGAGCATGTCCAAAGAACCATCTCAACAGCTCCAGTAAAAGTAGTTGGCAAAAGTATACACTTGTGCTCAGAATCCCAAGGCTTAAAGTTCACCTCACTCTGGACATTTATCAAGTCAACTAAATCTATAGAGGTAAATTTTCTCCTGTGCCACTAGCTGATTATTGCATATTTAATGTCTTCATCCGGATATGAAGTCTTAGATAAAGGCGCATATTTTGTAAAATGCTCCCATAACCATGCTTGAAAAAATACAGTATGAACAAAAGAATCAATCTTCATAAACCCGTTAGAAGTTTTCATATCACGAGCCAATGAGTCTAAATAAGAATATAAAAAACTAAGAAACAATTGACCAAGAGGGAGATATTCGCCATCAGCAAGCGCCACAGCCAAGGCATCAACTGAGAACTTTCTATGCCAATGGGGAAATATTCAAACACATATCTAGACAACAGAGTGTCAGAAATGATGCAATACTCAAAGGATCATTAATATCAAGACCATTCACATTGGTCTCACCATTCCACCAATAATCAATCCACTTCACATAATATGCACCACATTGAACCTTGCCCTGTTAGAGTTCTTCTGTCTTCCTCTCTAAAGTTGTAATCACCCGCCTCTCTCCAGCAGAATTTTCAATAGGAAGTCCCAGAAATTAGGAGCTGTAACAAACTAACTACATCTTCTAGAGTGGTTGTTAACTCACTCCAGGCGCATATAGCAGAATGGGTTGGTTCACACCAACATGAAACAAAATTTAAAAGGCCTTCTACATCCTTATTGATTTGCAAAGTTTCGGACATTCTTACAGCATGATGTATTCGAGCATCTCTTAAGACTTTAATCACTGAAGAATCGTTCAACATTTCCTTACACCATATTATCCATTTCGTCATGGGAGATTGAGGTGTCTTGAATTCAATGGAAAAAGATATATAATCTCATCTCTGCAAATAAAACCTTGGGACAGTCTCAAGAGAAACTCTCTGAGAAGTAGCATACTTTTCAGAGTTAGGAATAAAACAACCAACAAAGCTAGAAGGTATGCTGATTTCTTCAGAAATATGTTCAAAAAATCTATCACGAGTATGAGGTACGTTTTCAAGAAATACAGTATCAAAAACTTCTTTTCTATTCCGAACAGAGAATGTGCCAACATCATCATCATGCTTATTAGCCATCTGGAATAGACTCAAGTCTTCTTCTATATCAAAATGAGACTCTATAGTTGAGACCTCTCAGACCGTATAAAGAGCAAAAAAAATCAAAACCCTAGCTTATCTAAGCTGGTGATTAACAAAACTAGGGAGAATAATGCTTGTTGATACCTTATGAGTGAAAGCTAGGGTTACAAAACCCAACAATAAAAGAGAGAAGACGCGCTTACCTTGCTCCAGTCGTCGCTGCTTACTCGAGGAATGGGATGGTCTTCACTACGCTTTCCCGAGGAACGAGTTGGTTCTAGTCGTTGCTGCTGTTCGAGGAACATATTACTCCTCTCGTTTACACAAGTGATGGTTAATTCCCTCTGACGCGTGCTCGGGGGATTAACTCTCCTAACTATCAGCGAACAAAAAAATTATAATGAGAGAGGGAGGTGATGCCGTGTATATATATATAGACAAACAATTATGGGAAGTCATTGTTAGATAAGGAAACTCACCTCAAGCGTCATAATATTCCCTTTCTCTTCATAAGTTAGCATTATTGAAAAGAAATTGGGCATCTACTAACCCTAGCTAGGGTTAGTGCTAAGGGTCTCATATCTCAACCTCAGAAAAGTTAAGTATATTCTTAAAATTTTAATTATGCATATATAATTGCTATAAGCATATTGTCACCATCTAGTGCTTACTGCGCAACATTACTGTTCCTCACTAAGCAGGGAACTTAATATAGATGGTGAGTTTTTGACAAGGGATAGAATTATAAAATTTCCCTCTTCCTAGCAGCAGGAACATAGAGTATAAACGCATATTTATGCACATACTTCTAGCTTTACGTCAAAACATGAAATATTGTGTCTCTACTGATATTCCGCAAGCGAGTTAAGAATACAGTTTCTACAAACAACTAAGGGCATTTTAAACTGATCCTAAAATATGCTAGTTTAGCATTATGCTCAAGGACGTCCCATAAATTATGCGTCGTTCCTCTCGGATGCGCCACAATAAAAAAACAATACCTCTAAAGAAGCACAATGTGCCTTGGCACTCGGCTAGCCCTAGCCTCTCCGCGCTAGCACCAGGATAGCACTAGTTCATCAAATTATATCCCAAGGGATGCGCCACACTTTGTGCTGGCTAAAGCACCTGCGCTAGCCTTATTTAGGTTGCGTCCCCAAGGAACGTGCCACAATATTGTTGTGATGGCCCCAAAGGCCAGCGCTACCCAAACTTAGGGAGAACCCTCAAGGGATGTACCACACTTAAGCGCTAGCCTTATTTTAGGATGCGTCCCTTGGGGACGCATCACACTTAGCACTTTGCTCGAAGTCGCTAACTTATATAGGCTGCGTCCCCAAGGGACGCACTACACTTTGAGCTAGCTCAAAAGCGCTAGCCTCATACAGGCTTCGTCACCAAGGGACGCGCCACACTTTTTCTCAAGAACTGGCCTAATGCCAGCGCTAACCCTATATGGCTATCTATTAAGCCTCGTTCTTAAGCGCGCTACGACTGGTCATTAAGAACCTTCACACAATCTTAGCTTCGAACATCTTTCATATTTATGCCAAGTCGTTTATAAGCCATTATAAAATTACGCCATGTTATTCCTAAAATAGTACACCACAACTAAACTTACCAGACTCAGTATTGAACAGTCTGATTGTCAATTTAGTGAGTTACCCAACTTGCCTCACTGACTTAGCAAGTCCTTGACTTGATTAGAACAAAGTGATAGTCCACAACTCTATTATTACCACGAGATATCAAACATAACACATGGGGAGATTCTCATTGGTTTATTGGTCAGGCGGTCTAAGATAATCGTGCATTATGGCGACACATCCAAAAACAAGAAGGTAACAAGTAATGGGACAGTTACAATACAATTGAGAGTACGAGGAGTAGTGGTCATACAAGTCCTTCCTATTTTTCGGACATGACTCCACTACAATCGTTATTCCTCCACTTCTTTTGTAACTTCCACCACTTATGAGATATCAGTGTTTCTCCTCAAAAATATAAATAAATGGCTTCATCTATTCGAAACAAGGACAAAGAAAAATAAGAGACACATTGTAAAATTAACGATCTATCCTAGAGATAATCGATTTTAAAACTACGTACATACTACAATTACTCATCACACTGAGATTTCTGAACCTTATTTGCTTCCCTCCCCTAAGACCTACCAATCTTCTCTATGCGAAAGGCCATTTCTTGGTTTAGGCTCATCCTGTTCGAGCATGGCCTCTCGAACCTACCTGAAAGTACCATTTTGTAGTATATTTGTTTTCACCCTAAAACAGAACTGTACTGGATTTTGGGTGTTACTAGACACAAACTTTGCTTAATGGTTCAAATTCTATATTGGTTAACTCATGAGCTAACTTTTTCTACACAGTCCTTAATTGATAAATACACAGGTTACTTTTTTTTGTTATAAAGCAAACTTCTCACATGCTTACATGGTTTTCGTTCCTTGGATTATTTTATATTGAGAAGTTAAAGACTGCTTGGGATCAAAATAAGTCGTAAACATGAAAACTAGTTTATGAACTTGATTTCAATGTCATTAATAGTTGCTTGAACTTTAAGCAACCTATCATTATTCATCATTATAAATAGAGGACTCTCTGCAACTAAGATTCTCAATCTTTGTACGTTATGCATCTTGTTGCTGCAAGAGTCGTCCTGTAAATACATAGGTTTCGTCGAGAAACATAATTAAGTTATGACTTTAAATACTTTAGTTGGAATTCGTAAAACCTGGTCAGACAATCTTTCACCTGATATATATTTGTTATCCGGAATCTTATTATGATCATCGTAGTTCTTGTGTATTCCAAAGGTCTGTCTCTTATGTTATACGACCATTCAAGAAATATTGATTGAGGAATAAGATTGATAAAAAGTATAAGGAATTCTTCGTCTCTTACCTTGTAATTCTACAAGATCAGTGTCTAAACTTGATTTAGATAGATCTTGGGAGGTATATCAATTAGGCATCTCTATAACTTTTGAAGCAAGTAAGTTTTCATAATTGTTGAGGTTTGCTTGATATCTTTTTTACGTAGAGATCCATCAAAACAAATAGATTTATATTACCTTGATTGAAACATATCTGAAGGAAATCAAATAGCTATCATGTTGGAGGTATGGTAGCACTAGTATTCACAAAGGTCTATGAAATAACTCGTAGGCATGTAAAAGACGTCATCTAGGGGAATTAAGTGTGTAGGGTTTTTCGAGAACCAAGAAACACAAGGAGCATGATTGCAACTGGATTGCTCGTAGGGTTAATTCGATCTCAACTACATTCCAAACTGAAGTCTGACAGTTGGCTAGTGTTTATAACGGCTTAATACAATGTGGTGTTCAAACTGGACAAGGTCTCGGGGTTTTACTCCTATACTGTAGGTTTCATCTTTAATAAAATTTCTGGTGTCATGTGTTATTTCTTTTCCATATTTTATTGTTTTATATGTGTAATTGAAATATCACAAGTAGTACATGAAATCATCCTATAAAGTTTTTAGCTTGATCGTAAAAATCTTAGAAGACTTGATCTTGTGGAATTCAAATATTAAAATATATATCATATAAGGATTTTTCTTGATTGAATTTGGATCTTGAAGGTCCAAGTACATACTAGGTTGACTTTGTGGATTTGTATCTTAATTAATCATTCAAAGGGTTCCTTGTCTTACAATCTAGAAAACAAATATTGTATCTGAATGTATAGATTGAACAAGGTTTGTCCATATAGGTTCACGAACGAAAAAGTTGGTGGTGTACTAGGTACCATGTTCCTTTCATAAGTGTAACCTTGTTCACAACTAGACTGCGCATATCACTTCAATAAGTAATTGAGGGCGTCTTTGTACATGACGGGGCAGTTGACCCAGCATGTTAAGACGGTTGATAAGGGACCTGCAACCAAGAAGCTAGATCAACCCAATAAAGAAAGTAGTTTTTCATAAAAAATCCTATAACGTGAGCGATGGTAATTGGGATCAGCACAATCTTCCTTTTGTATTTAGTGTCTGAGATATTCTCGTGAATGTCGTGAAACAATCCTTGTGCTAGTCACAAGAACCTTACAACTTCATCAGGTCTAATCTAGACTTTAAAATCAATAATTCGGCCAACAACACCTGGTGCAACCTTGTCCACATATTCTTTTTAAAAAAACCAATATTTGGTAAGAAAAGCCATAAGATCCTTGCGCAACAGCGACTAAAGGTGTTGCGCTACAAACATATATTCAAATATGATAGCTATAATTTATGATCAATTAAAATGAAAATAATTTTTATTACATGTGATTTATAAATGGGGTGTGGTAGAAACTGGATATGCTGTAATTGATTCAGAAAGGGAAACTCTATTTTAAAGAAATGACTACAAATATAAGATGAAGAATGATGTTTTCTGTTATACAAAAAGGTGTAGATGACATAATTTTTCCAAATAACAAAAAAAAAATGGGATGTATTGAAAGAATAGTTCGAAGTTGCGAATAAAGAGAAATGTATTGATAGAAGACCCATTAGAGAAATGTCGAGCCCACTTTGGATTAGA
>JAJJMC010027464.1:5629567-5647876 GCA_023531435.1 Papaver californicum | reverse complement strand
ATTTTATGTGGTAAGTCTATTTTTAATTAATTAATTATAATTCTTTACTTGTTAAAATTGTATAGTTTTGAAATAGAAAAACGGTTTCATTCAGTAGTGGTGTTTTTGTTTGATGGGTCATGCTGGGTTGACAACCTCTGATGTCCCATGCTTATGATTTACCTCTACTTGTTTGCATAAAACCTATTATCGCAATATTTGAGCTTAATTTATTTAAAAGAATTACCCGATTAATCACATAAATTGTTAGAAATAACTGATTCTTGATTCCTGGTTTTCCCCATATTTTCTAAAAATCATCTCTAGTTTATTTTCCTGATTTTTATTTAATTAGATTAAGTCTAATATTTTCTAAAATCATTACCTTCACAAGTTCGAGAATCGAACCTCTTTTTACCACTATATAAAATCACATCAATGATTAAAATGATGATGATGATAGTTAAGAAGATGATACTTTGAATTACGGGAGAATGTTGAAAATAATTCAAAATATGCAAAAATGAGTTCATATAAAAAAATCATTTTTTTGTTAGATTTGTTTAGTTGATTTGGTATTTGAAAACGTATGGCCATAATCCAATGATTTAGTGGAAATATCTGAGGAAACCAAGTTTCATCCCTTTCTCTTCTATAAACCCATCATTAAGATATCTTATATTTCTAGCCTAAAATATAAGATTTCTAGCTAAAATGGTAACTTTTAGATTGAATTTATATTTTTATATCTTTGTTTTGACTAAATTAACCTTCCATTACGTATTATATATATAAAAAAAATTCACTGATCAATGAGTTGTGGGTATTATTTTTGGGTGGTAGTTTCTCTTTTTTTTTTTTTCACTTTTTATAATCTCAAACTTTTATCATCACACAAAAAACTTCATTGTACTCAACCTGATATTTGCACTTATCGTCATTAGTGGAATAAAGATTTAATTGTTATTATTTTAGTGGGAGACAAAATGTTGTATAAGACTCTAAGACAATTCTAGTGACCATGGATACTAACAGATGCTTGGTATTTCATTGTTTTTTATCCTTTTACCTTTTTTTTCTTCTATTTTCACCTTTTTTTAAGTGATAAAATCATTAAAAAAAGTTTTCACCATTTATTTTTTTGTCATAAGGTTTCGAACTCTTGCTATGAAGAATTAATGTTACCCATACGTATTGAATATGATACAAAAACATGATTCAAACAATGGATTCGGGTAGGTTACTTACCCGCGGAAAACCCGAAATCCACATGATCGATTGATCGTTTTTACCAGCTTCTTTGAGAATCCTTCTTCGTTCTTCAATTGCTTGTAAAATTTACTAGAGATTATACTACTTGTTCACACCCTAGTCTCCCTAGAGAAGTAATGGAATATAGAATAGTTTTTGTGTAAAACCTTATGACTAATTCACATAACCCTAATAGGAATAACTTATACTCTTATATATATGGGTAGGGAAGTGGAAGTAGTCATCAGTAATCTACTCAGTCAAAACCTATCAGAAACTTATTCTATCTAGTTTAACTATTCATTCCCAATATATGCGGGCATATAAGTAGATTTGGTCATGGGTCAAGATACTTAACTTGACCGAATAACTGACTAAATACTTACATCTCCCACTTGCACGCATATGCTATGTAATCTCTTTTTATCACATTACCAAATTCTTCATACTGGATATAGGGTGTGCGACCTCACGAGCATTGCACAAATGGCAGGAACACAATGATTAATTTTTCACCAAACTAACCAAAGTACATCACTTACTAATTTCTCGTTTTCACCTATGATAATTTGAATACACCCGATGCAATACTCTTAATACCTCTAAAAAGCAATATTACACCCACAAATATAAATTGTATTCATGGTTTTCGATAGACGAAAAACGCTGGCCAGTAATGAATTACAATTCATGGTGTATCATCAAATTGTCTTCCAAGAAATTCATATAATTACAGTTCAACTTAATAGCTTTCCTAGACATTATCAAATTATGGAAATTTGCATCGTATTAGAAAACATGCTAAACTAGCATCATTAAGTGTCATATTCATGAAATAAACCCAAGTCAAAGGGGTAAAGAATTGGATATTAATCCAGTGGCTCACACAGCAATGAAGCAAGGAACCATTTATTGCTCTCACCTTCGGTCGACTTAGCACATACATTATGTATATGCTATGGCGTTTCTCCCACTAAAATGGGAATGTCCTTCATTTTAAAAACATACGTCGTACATATCTTAGTCTAGTCGCTACAAAGCGTCTAACCTAAATTTCTAACCAAGTCACTCTTATAACGACTGTTCGGAAAATCACATCTGGCTTTATAACATGTTTCATTAAGTGATGGTCAAACTTAATGATTGATCTCTTTGATATCTCATCTTAGACATACTAAGCGACTTATACAATTTAGAAAAGAATCAAAATACTGTTACAAAAACAAGTAATTTTCGAAACATAAATTCCGAAAAAAACTTCTTCTTTTGTCTCTTCTTGCCCGCTATACCAAGCGCCAAGGCGAATTTGTGTGAGTAGGCCGATTCTTACCTGCAGACAACTTCAATACAAATGTACACTTAAAAGTATAGATGAATCCTATAAAACACATTTAATCAAGAAAACAATCAATACTCATTTATTCAAAAATAACAATAATGTCATCAAACATAAATCAAACGTTTTACATATCAAATCCTACTCAATCCCATGTTCTCTACATGAGATTGGGAAACAAATATCAGCATTGGCTTAGTCAAAGGGTTATCCAACATCTTATTCGTGGAGATATGTCTAAGAACAACCTTTCTTTGTGCAACTATATCATGTATGAAATGGAATCGCCTACCAATATGTTTGGTTTTTCCATGGTATTTGGGATCCTTCACATATGCAAGATATGACGTGCTATCACTGTGAAGCAACACTGGCTCCTTTGTATTTTAGAGACACCAACACTCTTAAGAACTCTCCTTAACCAGATAACTTCTTGAACAACTGCCGAAAGTGCAACATACTCTGCTTCCATAGTAGATAGAGAAATGTAATTTTGTTTTTTACTACACCAAATGACTGCACCACCTCCAAGTTTAAAAATATATCCTGAAGTAGACCTACATTCATCTTTATCGTTGCTCCAATCGGCATCACTAAATCCTTTGAGTCTAACATCTTCACAATGGTAACAAAGAGGAAGATCAGAAGTCCCTTTAAGATATCGAAATATCCTTTTGACTGCTTTCCAGTGATCTGGTCCAGGGTTACTTTGGTAACGACTCACCATACCCACTGCAAAATTTATGTCAGGTCTAGTACATAACTTAGCATACATTAAAATCCTAACCGCATATGCATAAGGTACTTTGGACATATAGTTCTTTTCTTCTTCATTCTTTGGACATTGATCTTTACTTAGGATTGATGTCTTATCCATAGGAGTGTCGATGGGTTTGCAATCATGCATTCAAAAACATTCGAGAATCTTCTTTATATAAGTCTTTTGAGACAAACTAAGAATCTTTCTTGAGCGATCTCGTATGATCTTAACACCTAATACATAATTGGCTTCACCCATGTCTGTCATTTCAAAACTAGAGGACAATCACTTCTTATTAGCAACAATACCTTCAAGATCATTACCAGCTAACAGAATATCATCGACATACAATGCTAGGATAAGAATACTTTCCTTGGATCGTTTAATGTACACACAATGGTCTTCCTCAATCATCTCATAACAAGCAGAGGTGATAGAAACGCATATACCATTATCTAGACGATTGTTTAAGTCCATAAGTAGAACGCTTGAGACGACAAACTTTACGCTCTTGTCCATTGACCTCAAAACCCGTTGGTTAAGACATGTAAATATCTTCGTCTAGTTCTCCATTGAGAAATGCAGTTTTAACATCCATTTGGTACAATTCTAAACCCAAATAGGAAACTATAGCAAGCATGGGGCGAATTGACGCAAACCTCACCACAGGGGAAAAATTTTTCTTATAGTCTATACCCTCCTGTTGGGTATATCCCTTCGCTAATAGGCGATCCTTGTATTTGTCATTGAACCATCTTCCTTGTGTTTCATTTTAAAGACCCATTTATTTCCAATAGTGTTTCACCCAGGCGGAAGGTCAACATAATCCTAAACTACATTGTCTTTCGTTGATTTTATTTTATTCTGTATACCAACAATCCATTTGTCGCTATCAGGTAAGGAACACACTTCTTTGTAAGAAGTAGGTTCATCCTCAATACTCACAGCACACATTAATATTCCCCCTTCAATCTCAAAATGACGATGTGTACTTTTTAACGCTTACTTCTGCGTAGCTCAAGATCTTGGGGCTCTAGTGGTATACTCCCACTAGGATGAAGATCACTTCCATTATCTTCAGTGACTATAGGTTGAGAAACTAATTCCCTACCCTCGCTATAAGATGGTAATGTGTCAACATTCTATTTTATTTCAAAGATTTCCAAGTCCTTGTTAATGTCACTGATGCGAGGAAAATCATCTTTAGTAAAAACAATATCTCTAGACTCAACTTAAGTCATTCCTCCATTTGGATATTCACCATACATCACATAACCTTTTGAGCAACCAGAATACCTTATAAATAAAAGATTTCTTGCTTTAGGTCCTAGCTTCCCATAAACATGAGAAGTGTTGTGAAAAAACCAACTAAACCCCATGGGCGCACATTCCCTAAATTGGGTTTTTCGTTCATATGGAGTAGTAGGAACTGACTGTGATAGGACACGATTCAAGATGTAGGTTACAATCATAATTGCATTCCCCAGAAATATATTGGGAGGTTGGCCTACACTATCATTGATCTAACCATATCCAATAATAATCTATTCATTCACTCTGCAACACCATTTTGTTGTAGAGTATACGAAATTGTAAGATGCCTAGTTATACCCTTAATCTCATAAAATTCCTTGAACATATCATACAAATATTTGTGTCCACGGTTAGTACGAAGAGTCTTCAAACTCTTTGCAGTTTGATTCTCAACCACTACTACAAAGCGCTTGAAACAATCCACAACTTCATTGCGATGAGCGATCAAGTATATACAACCAAATCGCGTATAATCGTCAACAAATGTAAGAAAATACGAATAACCATGTCTAGCTTTAATATTCATAGGTCCACAAATATCAGAATGTACCAACTCAAGGGGTTGAGTAGCACGTTTGGCCTTAAATAACCATGTCCAAACAAAATACCATAAAAAATGATGTCCAATCTACTCTCTTCAATTTTAAAAGAATATCAAAAACTAAGAAGTGCAATAACTGAAAGTAAATTATGATGAATTCCAGGTACATAAAGCAAGTCGTGAAGTGTTAAAATGCGTCCAGAGCACATATGAAGTTGATAGGTACCAACTCCCACAACTTCCTCGCTTATGTCATTGCCCATGTAGACTCTTTGTGTACCACGTGGAATACAAAGATAATCTAAAAACCCCGCTCGATCTCGAGCTACATGTCTTGTTGCTCCCGTATCTACAATCCATTCAGGGAGAGAATGAGCAACCAATACATGTATACAAACACAAATGTTTACAGAGTTAGGTGGAAAATGTACCTTTTTCGGCTCAGTGCACTCATGGCCAAAATGTCCCTTGTTTCCGCAGTTGTAGCATTTCAATTTGGACTTACCCTTTTTACCAAATCGCTTGCCACAATGGCGCTTAGATTTCTTTTATGCCTTACTAACATCTTTTTTGCTGTTGTTTTTGCGCTTACCCTGTGGTTTGCGCTCACCTTGAGCATAAAAGGAAGCCACACGTGTCGTCTCTCGGTGGTCATCCTCAAGCTCAACGTGTCGGGAGATGTCAGAAAAATTCTTGATGCTTTCGTTATGAGTCAAAATTTGTTTAATATGCACTCAAGAATCAGGCAATGACCTTATCACAGCTAAAACTTATTGTTCATCAGTAAGAACATCCCCATCAGATTTCAACGCACGAATCACAGACGATATTTCCCTAAGATGTTGAGTCATTGTATGCTTAGGATCCTTTCGATAGACTTCAAATTATAGCAATAAGCTGCGAAGTCTAGTAGTGGATGTACCAGCAAAGTCAAATTTTAGCTAGTCCCACATCTGCTTGGCAGTAGGAAAATTCTCATATTCTCCAATAAGATCATCATGCATGCTACTCAACATTGTATATCGGGCATTACGATCTTCCTTAAACTAAACATCGTAGGCTTCAAGGTCATGACGGGCTTGGGCAGTATTATCTTCTGCCGGTCGGATCATTTCATTTGTCAAGAGTTCCATTTGTTCTTTTGAATTGAATAAGTATTGAATTTTCCTATGCCACATATCATAGTTCTTCCTATCAAATTTATCACTCTTAGTGAGATCAGCAATCACATTCTTGGTAGTCATTACTACACGTTTATTGCATAAAAATTGACATTATTATTAAGTGTACATTCACAATAATATCACAAAATCTAATTGATAAAAATTACATTTACATATAAATTTAGGATCGAAAATTTCGTTATGCTCATGATTATCATCCAAATGTATAGTTTAATATAATGTCTATCAATTAATTTTAGAAAGTAATAATTGGTAAAGAACATAACTTAAACCAATAAAATCATTTAATAAATATATTATAGTACAAATATGATATACAAAATCATATAACCATCTACTATGATTAATACAAGCATAATATATATACACATAGTCATAGACGCAAAGTCATGGAAATAAAAAAAAAATACAAAGATGATCACAGAATACATACCAAAAATAAAAAAAATAATTAAAAGAATAAATAAATTAGTGTTCTGGACACTAAGTCCAGACAGGACTTATATTACACACTCTTAAGCCCACTAACATCATTTCAATCGACTGGACTCTAAGTCCACTAACACTCACGGAATTAATTATTTTTTTATTTTTATTTTTTTTATAAAAAAGAAAACTGGACACTTAATCAGATAGATTTTACATTTAAATTTTTTTTTTTTAGAAATCATCACTGAGTATATTCACTAACTGGACTTAAATAAATTCAGGACACTAAACCTATTATCCTTCATTTCCCACCAAGCCCACTGGACACTAAGTCCATTTTCAACCGTGTTTGGAGTACTTCTGGACACTAAATCCATTTGCACTCACCGGAACATGACTTTGAGTTAGGGGTTAAGTTCTTGATCCTTAATCCACTTAATTAGGCACCTTAGCCCATATATACTTCATCTTCATGTACGGGTATAGAAATAAATCACAGAGTTATAGTACTGTATACGGCACCAAAAAAAATATTACATGATATTTGATATTATTATATATCAAATCACCACTATTACAAAATATCCATATAAATATTTATAGGGTCATGATAATCAAGCATTTAAATAAATAATAATCCACTCAGTCATATGATGAAAAATAATAATCATATTATCACACACAGAACAAACAAAAGAATCACTCAAATCGACAAATCAAGCAATATGAAACAGCTCTAGATGCCAATGATATAAAAACATGATTCAAACAATGGATTCGGTAGGTTATTTACTTGCGAAAAATCCAAAATCCTCAAGATCGACTGATTGCTGTTACGAACCTCTTTGAGAATCCTATTTCGTTCTTCAATTGCTTGTAAAGTCTTGAATATAATCTATTGGAGACTATACTACTTGTTCACACCCTAGTCTCCCTAGAGAATTAATGGAATAGATAATAGTTTTTGTGTAAAACCTTACGTCTAATTCACATAACCCTAATAAGAATAATTATACTCTTATATATATGGATAGGGAAGTGGAAGTAGTCATCCGTATACTACTCAGTCAAAACCTATCAGAAACTGATTCTATCTATTTTAACTATTTATTCCCAATATATGTGGGCATATAAGTAGATTTGGTCATGGCTCTAGATACCTAACTTGAACGAACAACCGACCAAATATTTACAGAATGGAAATTTGATAATTTGATTTTTCACTTACATGTTGAGGAAGGCTTTAATTTTCACCCATTTATTAGTGATAAAATTGTATTTTCATCATCAATAAAATTGGAATTTTCACCAATTTTACCTGGGTAAAACCGGAAGGATTGGTGAAAATTTTGAATTTTTTAAACTCTTCTGGAATGATAATTTAATTTAGGGAGTTTACTTGGGTAGGGAGTTTACTTGGGTATTAGTGAGTTTATTTAGGAATTAATCTAGGAATTTTTTAGGTAATTATTTATTTTGGAAACTTTTTAGGAATTAGCTAGTTTTAATCACATTTTTTTTTCTTTGATGAGGAAGAGAGATTTTTGGGGAGATTAAGTAGGGATTGACATTTATCTAAATTTATGTAAAAGGCTATTTATGTAATCAACTCCTATTATAATTAATTATAGGTTTATTATATATAAAATTTTATTGGTGGGTTTGTGATAAAAAAAAATTAAACTAGAAAAATTTTTCCCATTTAAGAAATGCTAGGCGTGTTTTAAAAAATGGATGTTAATTCCTACGTGTTAGGAGTTTAATGTTAGTGTGTTTTAGTTCACTTGTAGTGCTTGTTTTAAAGGCTTTTCTAAGAGAATATCCAATAGCATCTATACTTACAAAACAGTTGTGTAAGTTGTTTCATCCAGTGGCCAGGATACATTCGTAGGGTACAACTAACAGCTAGGATCACTCCTCTCCACCAAGTGATAGGAAGATATAATAGATCCAACGGTGGGTTGTATTTATTGCACAGGCTTTATTACCTTTATGACTCATTTATTCCTTTTCCCATTATTGCCGTCTTTAATGCGTTCCTTTATATTATAACTTTTCTTCTATTACTTTCCCAACCTCTCCATCTCCCTCTAATTGTTAAATAAAAATGCATTACTATCAATTTAATATCTTCTCAGTATATATTGTATCTGAATAATCGACATAACATCGCTTCCACCAGTTGAACATGTATGTTTTTCCCTTTTCCTCTTCAGTATTTTGGGTTTATTTTTGGGTCTTTTCGCTATGCTAGAGAGAAGACAGAAAAGAGGAGATAAAAATGTGAATAGATTTCAGTCAAGAGCAACATCGAAAAGATCAAGGAATAAGATTAAAGACTGCCATTGATAGTTGTTGTTGTTGTGGTTTCGAGAGAATGGGGAAGCAACAGATAAAAAGAGAAAGAATAAAGAGCTTTGGAGCTATGAAACAGTGTTCGGTTATTTTAGTTTGGTCTTGGGTTATTTTAATGGATATTTTTAGATTCTTCTAGGGTTTTATGAGATTTTAAGAATGAGACTTCTGAATAGTGTGTTTTTCTTTTAGTTCCTTATGTGTATACAATTAGTTTGTGATTTTGTTATTGAATGATCATGGTACAAAAAGTATTAATTTTTTTCAGTGATGTCCTCCCGAGAAGAAGGGGTAAAAATCATATTCGGTTAGCCCGTGTTATTACCAAATGATCATTCAAGCAACATAGAGGAGATGTATTGATTCGTTGTTGCTGGCAGAGAAGATGGGATTCATGTCTTGATTCAGGTGGAGATGGCATAGACATAGAAGAGATGTTTGTTGGTGAATGAATATGAGCTGGGATGCCGTGAAGAATTGATGGTTGCCGGAATTGAAGGATTATGTGATTGAATGGCCTATATGGGCTGACTGATTCAATAGGGTTGTTTTAAATGTTGAATTGTGCAAGGAAGGAAATGCTTTGATGTTGAACACACCAACATGACACGTATGAATCAACCCACAGAGATGCATACTATGTTCTCAATAAAAGTCCTCAATGAACTCCGTGAGTTAAAGAAAATACTAGAAATAGCCTATCAGTTTTTACTTGAGTGTTTTGATTATGTTTTGGCTTAAAAAGTGTGGGCTTTATTCCATGAATTTGTTTTGGGTTAGAGTATTGGTTTTTTTTTTTGGAAATTGAAGAGTTAGGATTGATTAATCAAGAAAATGATCTAAACTAATTACCCTTTAAAATAACCCATGCTATTTCGGAACGTGTCACTCCCTAGTTTGGATATATATATATATATATATATATATGGAGACCTATAAAAAGGTATTTCGTTAATATAAAGTACAAATTAATTTTGCATGATAAATATCTCAGGTGGTAGTTATAGTTACAAATCCTTTATAATCCAATTCACACGGCACTTATTCTACTTAATCCCGACAACTTTATCTTTCTAACCTAAACATGTATCTTCTTAATTATATTCATTAATCAGTAGTTATTTTTATCTTCTCCATTGAATTTTTTAACCATCTTCTTATTATCTAAGTAATATATATTTAAATAAAACAAATAGTTTTATATCAATTAGTATTGTAGTATATTTTTATAAGTGATATATATGACAAGTTTGTGCCATTATGGTTTCTCATACCTCCTGGAGGGGTCTTCGATTTTGTTCAATCTTTCCTTCAACCATCCACAGACGTGATGATCAGGAATTACAGAATTCGATGATGAATTCGAGCATATTACTTCTTTTATGGAAGCGTTTTTTGTTCTCGGAGAGTATCCAACAAAATGATGATAAACCATTAAAAGTTTTCGATTCCCCTGTCGATTTATATATATTTAGTATAATTTTTTTTTTCCGTATTTTTTCGTTTCAAGATTATTATACTAATTATGTATTTCAATTTACAAATGTAATCGAATATTATGTAATTATATTTTATTATCAATGGAGTTTGGGGTTTTTATGTTCCTCATTCCTTCACAAGAAAATATTAGTTTTAATACAATTGTCAATTAGTGGTAGGATACAAAATCTATATTTAAAATAAACTAACTTTAAAACAAAGAAAAATGGATAAGATGAATATGAATGTGAGTACCTAAAAATATATATTCTCATCCAAACTCAAATTACCAAATCGGATTAAAATTTAATTATATAATAATTATTGGAAAGGTTTTCTAAAATCTCAGGTATCATAATTTTTTCATAGATACCGACGTTCTTTTAGAGATATTTTAACACTAATAATTTTGTTAGTATGTTCTAATAATATCTTCCTCATATTTTCTGCTCTAGAAACCTACGATTTTAGTTAAAAAAAGGCCAAAATTATTTCTAGAAACACCGTAATTCCCTCCAATAGTTCTTCTCCAAAGTGTATATAGTCCTTGAACAAGAGATATCATAATTTGTTCCATCTTTTTTTGTTTTAAAAATTGTACAAATAATGGAAGTGTTTTATTCCGGAAGATAGTAGAGAGTGTATTATTTATTTATATAAATAATGGAGGCATTCAGTATATCAAGAGTTGAACGAATATTTCGTAGGATACCATTTATGACGGATAACGATTCCGTTCAAGTGGGCCGTAAAATGGGCCGATCACGGCTGCTAATTGTAAAGTGGGATATAATCACAAATGTATCCTGGCCGTTGGATGACTCACCAAACAATACTATTATATAAGCATAAATATATAAAATTTTATTAGTTTTAGCCGATTGTATTTTAATGTTGTGTTACTTTTAATTAAATCAAGTATTAAAAGATATGCACAAATTATGTTTTTTATGGAATGAACAATACAACGCAAAAAAACAAAAATAATATCAATCAATATACACAATTTTATAATTTTGGATAGTTTTATTTGGTATTTTGCAACATTTTTGTCAAAAAAAAGATTTTTTTGGAATTTTATTCCAAATAGACACTGGAAACAACCATATATATTGATTACTGAATTCACTGTAAATATCTATCTAAATTGTTTTTTTGACAAACATAGGATTTTATGCCTAAAATAAACAAAATATATTTTTGTTAAATTTTATTATGAAAAAATAATTCCAAAAATTCAAGCAAGTTGTAATTTTAGCATTGGATAAATATAGAATTTTTGCAAATTTTTGTACATAATCTAAATAAAGATAAACATACTATTTTTAGCATTGGATAAGTATAGTTTTTATTGTAAATTTTTTATAAAAAAATCTAAATAAAGATAAACATATTATTTTTAGGATCGTAGCTCATAATATAAGTAAACTTTAGTTAATTACCTGTTTTACCTATTTAATACCAAACTTATAAAATAAAAACAAAAATAAACGGTTATTTTTTATTTAGTTACTCAAATTATAGATATTGTCTAACTAATCCCAAACAAATTCGACGGTCCAGATTTAAAAAAAAACGTGTAAATATGGTGTAAGAATAATAAATCAAATCTCAATCAATTATGATAAAGGGTTTCGTTGACCCACCAATACATAAGAGGGTGACCACTACCATTTAATGTGGAGCCTAGGATAAAGCAAATTGAATAAAATTTTAACGGCCTCGAAATATAAGGAAGACAAGCCGTTTCCAGGCAATCAGAAACCCGGGTTTCGTTAACCGTCTAATAAAAGAGAAAATGTGCGCATACTTCAACATGAAGTGAGAAATGAATTAGAATTTTTAGATTGTTGATATACAGGATAAAAAGGCGTCTAGAAATTTATTTAGTTCCATTTTTATATGGTGTTGCATGAGAAACGGCTGTGTTAAGCCTTCTAAGTTGGTAGGTTAGCTATGTGTACATAGATGATTAATTTGAAAATTATTAAGTTAATCTTGAAAGGTGTACCATGTGCATTGTACCAAAAGACATTCTTCCCTTCAAATATTTAGATAATTATTCCCTCCAGGGCCATGCATCCTCTTTATTATTCTGTTTTTTCAATTGGTTTTCCAAAACAATTTTCTTTTAATCAAGTTTCGTTATTTGTTTTTTTAACTTGTTTTCCACGGAAGGAAATTGGCAGGTAGTAGAACACAAAATCTCTAGATACCGACATGGGTATCAAACTATCAATAGATTCATGCATGAACAAGGTTAATAAAATGTATTTATTTATTTAGTTCATGCAAATGATGAATGATCTTGGTAACAATATGAACTGCTTGTTTCGGTTTATCAACTTATTGCCGGTTGTTCAGATAGAAATGTTGTTCACATAGAAATGAATAAATTTTGTGATATATGTTCGATTCGAATTGCCGAGAAATAGATTACAGATAAGAGAGACATTAACGAAAGAGACGGCAACTTTCTCTCGTTACACTACAAGAAAAACGGGTTTGAGCGTCTAAAATCTTAGCAAGAGTTCGAAAATTTAGTCGCTTAAATAGTTTAAGCGTCTAAAATTGCAACTGCCAACATTTTTGGCGGCAATAAACATGTGTCCACTATTATTTAGCAACGAAAAAAATACACTTAATCGCTAGATCCTTTGTTCAAGTAATTTATAGCAACTAAAATAATGAACATGTAGCTATTCACTTTAAGGCACCGACTCGTAGCAACAACAAAATAAATTGGTTGCTCAAACCTCTCTCAGCAACTAAGTTTGAGCCACAACCAAATATGTTTAATTGCTAGATCTGTTTTTCAAGTAACTTATAGCAGCTAAAAGTTGATCATGTAGCTATTCACTTTGAGGCACCGACTCGTAGCAACAACAAATAAATTGGTTGCTCAAACCTCTCTCAGCAACTAAGTTTGAGCCACAACCAAATATGTTAAATTGCTAGATCCGTCTTACAAGTAACTTGTAGCATCTAAAAAAGTGATCATGTAGCTACTCACTTTGAGGCACCGACTCGTAGCAACAAAAAAAAATATTGGTTGCTCAAACCTCTCTCAGCAACTAAGTTTGAGCCACGACCAAATATGTTTAATTGCTAGATCCGTTTTTCAAGTAATTTATAGCATCTAAAAAAGTGATCATGTAGCTATTCACTTTGAGGCACAGACTCGTAGCAATAGAAAATAAATTGGTTGCTCAAACCTTTATCAGCAACTAAGTTTTAACCACCACTCTAAGAGATACTGGTATTATACAATAAAAAAATTAAACCCAAAACATCTTTATCAAACCCAAAACTTAAATTCAGAAAACAAAAAGAAATCCTATGACCTGGACATCTATCATTATCTTAATAATTCCCTCTCTCCTAACTACTCTTCTCATCTTCTCGAACATAAATACTTCCGCCCATTAACAGTCACCCTGAACCAAAATCTAAAACCTCAAATTTCAGCACCCGATCTTGAAATCGAAGCTGGCGATGATGATTTATAGTCGATTAATAAGAATTGGGTGTACATTCGATGGGAATCATGCAATTGAAGATGGTGAGGATGATTTAAACTCGATCAGTTCATGCAATCGATGCAATCAAAAATGATGAATATCTAATTAACCTAAATTCTCAACGATGCTGATGAAGGTGATGGGTTAGAATTGATTCTGGTGACGAAAAAGTTTGTGGGTTTCTCTTCTTTGACGAGTTAAGTAATTCTGATTGTCTTCATCTTGATTTGATTATAGTTATGTTATATGAAAATGGGTTTTTCAAAAATTGATGAAAATAATTTAGGATTTTGCTTTCGTATCATTCTTAAATTTGTTTATTTTGTAAATTATCATGTTTTTGTTGGTGGTTGTTGTGGGTGTGGGTGGTTTTGGTTATTGGTGGTGGTGGTGGAGGAGGTGGCCCTGATCTGTGTTGCTATTGGTGAGAGAGTGGTGCTGGTGGTGGGTGGTGAGTGGTCCTGAGTGGTGGTGGTGGTTGTTGATGATGGGTGTGGATGATATTGCTGGGTGCTGGTGGTGTTGTTATATGGCTAAGGCATGAGACATAATCCTCTTTGTTCAATTTTCTCCAATTGGAATGTTTTAATGGTGTGTTTTCCTGTTATTTTTGTTCTGCAAAATTGGATCCTTAGAGTACCCTAGCGGGCATTGTTATTGCGTCACTGAAGTTCCGAGTAGAGAACATAGTGGCCTGGATTAGTTGATGTATCAGAAGAACTAGTGATGATGAGGATGTTTTAACTAGGACACAATGAAAATATCTAGAATGTTGCTTTGTTTTTCATCGAAAGGAAGTTAACTAGGCTTCAACATTTGATTCTTTTGTTGACTGTTGGGGACCAGGTAGCGGTGTGTTTGATTATTTGAAGTGGAAGTGTTGCTTTACTGATTTGTAGTTTAAGTCGCATGCTTGTTTGCATTTCTTTTTAACTATTTTTAGTGTTAGTATAATACAATTTGTAGCCTTCAGGCATTTTGCGTATCGTCTTATTTTTCTTTCTTAGCCAATTAAATTGTGTCATTTCGTGACCATGATAATCTTCTAGTTAGAATTGATCAAGGTGGCCTAGTTGAAATCCCAAGTTCAGTAATAGATATGATCTTATTCTTCCATCCCCGCTTAATTACATTGTATCAGGATAAAGGGAACCTTAAAGCCAGGGTTTGCAGAGAACTCGCCGAAGAAGGTGCAGGATGTACAACAGAGGGGTGCTCCTTAGAAGACGTCAGTAGGAAGTGGTGGTAATGTTTGTGTCAGCTGCAAGTTTGGTGGAATGCTCTTGTTGGTAACCTTTGCTTTGTTTATTTTCAGTTAATGTATCATCGTCACCTTGATTTCTTAAATGTGACCTCTGATTGGAAAGTTAAGGTCCATTTGTGAAACTGAGAACAAGCAAAGAAAAACACTGATCTTTGTAAACGTTTTAGATCTGAAGACTAAACTCGTGTTTACGGAGGCTTAACCTTCTGCTGCACTGATATATGATATATATCACTAAATCAAATGGTTTATCAATTACAGTGATTTTTTTCTTCTCTTTCCTCTCTCTTTTTAGCCATCAATTGAAGCATTAGTTTACCTCATATTGATACTGTGGTACACGATTATAACTTTAGATTTCAATTCCTGATTGTAAATATTTAGGCATGTACCCAAATATATCGATATGAGATGCTTCTAGCAAGTAGGGACTTACTCGTAATTTTAGAAGAGTGTTGTTAGTTTGCTAGTTGAGTTTTTCTTCGGTCGAGTGAGTATTAATTTTTGATACCCAACAGGTATTATCCTTACAATTATGGACCATTCGCCTCTGACTTCAAAGGTCTTGGGAGCACTTTCATTAAGTTCCAGATGGGTGCTCCTTTTAAACCCTTCAATCAATTGATGGATGTTCTCCCTCCGAGAAGGTAAATCACTAATGTATGGTTGTCTGTGAGGCACTTTGATTTAATAAATAAAAAGTCTTTTTCACAACTAACTTGAAGTTTACCTCTATATAGTGTAACTGCACTTCCTGGACCATATTGGAGTCTGATGACTTCGGAAGAATCCAGTCTGGTCGACTTCTACCCAGAGGGTAAGGAACTGGTTTTATGGTTTTGATTGAATGCTTCTGACAATTTAATTAACGTCTTAACATTTCATGATCAGATTTCGAGGTCGACACTGATGGGAAGCGATACTTGTGGCAGGTTGCTACTAGACCCTTTAACTGTCATTACCAATCCAATTTTCTATTCTAGTAAGTCTATACAACTATATGGTTGACTGATATTGAAGGGAACTGCCAAACTTCCTTTCATAAATGAAGACTGCTCCTAGAAACCAAGAAAGTAGAGAAGGAACTAAAGGTAATACGTAATGATTCAATGGCTTTTCCTGTTAAATTGATTTATATTATCTTATGCTTGGTTGTGGCTGTCCTTACAATATCTAAGGAAAAAGAGTCGAAGAGGAATTATGAGACAGCGGATATGATGTTCATAAGCCGATTTCACGGTTTGGTTCCAAACATTTTGTTGTGTAAAAACGCATTTACTAAAGCTCCAATCGACGCCCAAGTACCATCTCCAAACATATTGCCTAAATTACTTTCTGTCTCTCACAGTGCTGGGTTAAACGGTTATGTTCTTGAATGTAGTGAGGAATTGGTGAACTTTATTGATGAGGAGGATGGCATAATGTAAGCTCTGTAGATGCACCTTAATAAACTTCTTAAGCTCTGTAGATGCACATTAATAAACTTCTTGAGAAAGTTGAACTTCCCGAAAAGGTGATTAAATTCTGGCTGTAAATATAGAGATGATTTCACCGAAGAAAGATTGTTCACAGAGATTGATACGGTACTGGTCTACTTTGTACTTGAGTTTTGTATTATTTCGGCGGCCCAACTTATCTTCCTCCTTTCCCCCAACTTAATTTTATGTGAAGGGGTACCTACTGATGTTTTAGTTTTAATTTCAATTGTCTTGCTGGTCATTTTCTTTTGACAGATCTTTTGTTGGGGACCATGAAAAGGACTGCATCTCAAAGTAACATTGAAGGGAGAATTGTCAATGTTTCTTCTGAAGCTCACAAATTTGCATACAAAGAAGGGATTCGCTTTGATAAACTCAATGATGAATTAGGGTTCGTAGTTTGATAATAAAGATTTTGTTACACTCTCTTCCAACATGATAGTTTCACTTTTTCTTGAAATGATTGAGTTTATAATAGCTTGTATTAGTTTGCAGTGGATTTATGCTTTTTTACAACCGTTGGATTTATTTTGCAGTGCGCCAAAACTTGGCCATTCCTTTTAACACTGATTTATGCCTTTTTACAACCGTTGGATTTATTTTGCAGTGCGCCAAAACTTGGCCATTCCCTTTAACAAACCGTTAGGTAAAGTAATTTAGATGAATTCGACTAAAATTGAAGACAATAAGTCAAATTGGAGAAATTAGACAGATGCAAATCCATATTGGGCAAATGTGAGTTAAAACTATAGTGAAATTGAAGAAAATAGAAAAAACAACTCTTTTGAATTGAGGCGATTGCGTCAAATTGAAGCCAAATATGCGTAAATCAAAGTTGAATTGTAGCGAGATCAGGGGAAAGTGGAGAAATTGAAAATTCAGTCCTTTTGAATTGAGACGATTTCATTGAATTGGGAGGCAATTCTCCATCCCCATTGGATAAGGTGGTGATCCGTGTGCGTTTTTATATTTTGCAAATACATTCGGTTAAAATGATGCATAACTGGAAAAAACCGATGAAATCCGATTGAATCTGAGTGAGGCGAGCAAGATTGATGGATAACAAACAAAACTAAGTGAAGTGGATGGGATAAAAAATAAAATTTAGTGAGGTAGATGGTAGAAACCGATAATAAGTGAGGTAGATCGAAATTGGATAAAATTCAATAAATCTAAGTGAAATCGAGTGAAATTGATGAAAAATTGATATAATTTGAGTAAGATCGATCAAAATTGAGTGTATTCAAGTCGGTTCGATAAAAAATTGAGTGAATTTTAGTCAGATTGATGAAATCATAGTTTGATATTGTTAGATTTGTTAGATCGATAAAAAAAATGAACAAGTCTGATCGAAATTGTATAAAATTCAATAAATCTAAGTGAAATCGAGTGAAATTGATGAAAAATTGATATAATTT
>JAJJMC010027464.1:5541347-5620828 GCA_023531435.1 Papaver californicum | reverse complement strand
TAAAAACACGTAATAGACACAAAATCGAATACTAACTCACTAGAAATAAAGGTGTAATTTAGACACTAAAATGTGTCTATCAAAGTGCAAGCCGTTTTTTGACACACTGAAGAAGAAAAACAAATTTGTCTGGAAAGAAAATTGCGAACAAGTATTTCAAAGCATAAAAGCTTACTTGGCAACAATCCCAGTATTACAGAAGCCATAGACTGCAGAAGTAAAAGCCCTGCATATTGCTGCAACAGAAAATGCAATAAGTGCCGTGTTGGTACGCACAAATGACAAAGAGAAAAATCCGGCGTACTACATCAGTAAAACTTTGAGTCCCACAGAGAAGAACAACACCAAGATTGAGCAATTAATACTTATATTAGTCTTTGCTACAAAAGCTGTGTACGTATTTTCTAACATATTATATTCGGGTGCCAAGTAAAGCTCCACTAGAATCCGTACTCAAGAACGGAGGAAAGGTCGGGAGAATTTCCAAATGGAACGCACATATAAAACAATTCTATATTCCTGTTTGAGGTACAGACTTCTCAAAAGTCACAAGTCTTAGGAGATTTTCTAGCTAAGTTGTCGTTGGACGATGGAATGGAAGTACAAGGTATTCCGGGGGGAGAAGAAGATGAAGAAGATCCGGACGAAGTGCTAGATCCCTTAAATTCCCGAAGATGGGAATTGTTCGTTGATGGATCAAGAAGGAACATGCATTGGAAACTGCTATCACTTGATCCACGGAAGATCGAATGATACATGCATTCAGGCTTGAGTTCGGTGAGCACACTAACAATATTTTTGACTATGAGGTCGTGTTTTACGCCCTCAGACTCATCATTAAGTTAGGAACTCATTATCGATTGGATTTTAATTAAACGCTCATACACTCGACCAATCTTGATCGATGAAACCTTCTGATCCTTTAACATTGAGGATATATATGCCAGGCATCCGCATGAGTCTAAATCTGAACTACATTCATGTAAGCCACCAGGTTTTCATCAAGCGTTTGATACTTGAGCTGAACTTGGCAGACCACCAGTTGTGAGTCACTTGTGAGCCAAACATTAGATTTGGAGGAAGAATCAGGTGAAGATCTTGCGGATGAAGCAGTAAAAGATGATGCAATCCTCTAAACAAATCTATAAATTATCCACAACATAAAGAGGATTGGAGAACGCCGATACAACAATTCCTGCAAGATGGAATGTTACCAACAGATGCAAAGGAAGCAAGAAAAATTCAATCAAAGTCCGTGAACTACCATTTGAGAGATGGAATCTTGTGTCGAAGATCATTCGTTGGACCATTGCTCTGTTGCTTGTCCCGTGCTGAAGGATATCGTATCCTCACAGATATTCATTATAGGGTCGCAGAAAATCATAGTAGAAGGTGATGAATTTTACTCAAAGCAAGAGTGCAAGGGTATTATTGGCCATATATGGACAGATATGCAACCAATCTGGCAAGAAGATGTGAGGAATGTCAACGGTTCGCCAAAAGAATCAAGGCACATGTTATGGAATTCAACTCTGTATTGAGTTTGTGGCCACTTTCAAAATGGGGAGTAGATATTGTCGGACCACTGATCGAGGGGACGCAAAAAACAAGATTCTTGATCATAGCAACCGACTGCTTCACAAAATGGGTTGAAGCCAAACATTAGCTCGGATTCGGGACATTGATGTTTTCAAATTTGTTTTTGAAGATGTGATTTGAAGGTTCGGCATTTCAGTTACCATATTATCATATAATGGGAATCAGTTGCAAGGCAAGAATATTGATATGCTATTCGAAGTATTCAATATACATAAAAACAAATGAACTCCAATTTACCTACAAAGTAATGGACAAGCCGAAGAAACAAACAAGACGATTGCCATGAAACTAAAAAAAGCCTTGAATGACCACCAAAAAAGATGGTGTGAGCAACTCCATAACACCTTATTGGTATACTGAACAACCTGGAGAGAACCGACCGGCGAATCTCCATTTTCGCTAACCTACGGGGCAGAAGCGGTCATTCCCACTGAAATTATCCTACCAACTACGAAAACCGAAGCATGGGAAAAGAATTTGAATAAGGATTTGATTCTCGAGAAGTTGGATGATCTAGAAGAAAGGAGAGAAACCGTAGTGCAAATAATGGATAACTATCATAGGAGATTAGCCCGGGAATATAAATAAAAAAGTGAAGCTGCAGAATTTCGTAAAGGGGCGGTACATGCTAAGGAAGATTCCGGAATATCAAAGGGATAAGAAGTTGGGAAAGTTCACACCCAACTGGGGAGGACCATACATAGCAAGGAAAGGATCATATCATTTACGGAATATAACAGAGAGGTATTGCGGTATCTTTGGAATGTTTAATATCTCAAACTATATTATCCTTGAAGATATCGAGAACCGCAGAAGAAAGCTGCGGTAGATCATGCAATCTATGTAACTTCAAAAACAGGGGGAATGTACCAACGGTCCGTATTGCATCATACCAGGTAAAGCATAATAAGTGCAATCTCTCAGAATAATCTGTGTAAGTTTCTATGAGTGTATGACCTATGGATTATTTATAAGCAAGAGATGCCTAACATGACAATACTTGCTTATTGTGAAACAAGTACTATCATGCTACATATGATACCTTCACAGTCATAGTCATGGCCGTACTGCCAATTCTCCTCTGGCCAAGGTGCAATTAGCAGTGTGACAGCACCCTCAAAGATGACACAAGGTAAAAGATAACTTTTTTCCATAACTATCAAACACTCAAATTTTACCTCTACGAAATGAATTAAGTGTGCACATTCATAAACGTAAGGGGTAAGTGATGAGTGCATATTTTACATATTTTTGGTATCAATTTCATGCTAGTATTTTCTACATTTCTTATGAATTATTTTGTATTACGTTTGTTTTGTAGTTTATATCTTTTATTAGGTTAATCATCCAAAAAGGAGCTACAAAATGTTAGATTGTGCATGAAAAGAAGTGTTACAAGTGAAGAAGGACGAGAGACCAAATGAAAATTTTTCACATTTAGGATTTCTTGTCAGAGTCTCGTAAAGAACGAAGAAACGAAGCCAACGAAGAAAGAATGAGGTCATTCCGACCTAGTATGAAGAAGTTATGGGCGAAACAAGGATTCAAAGCTTGTCGGTTCCCCAGGACTGGCAGTCAAACAAGAGTTTAATGAATTTATAAAGGGCATCTTCGCTTCTACTGTGGGATGCCACTATAGAAAAGTGTTAAATACACCAGCCCATTTGATAAGGGCCACTATCTTCTTTCACAAATACAAGTCGTGAATTATTCAGGGTTCAAATGGTGGAGCTTTTTTGTTGACGGCAGTAATGGCCGGGAATAAGTGGAACTGTTGATGGTGAGTCTCTAGGTTGCTTCCATTGAAGAGAATTTGGAGCCTGTGATGGAGGAAGATAGTAATGGGGGTGCGGCTATGATGGTTACTCCCACTGGCAGTGAACTCGATATTGAAGTTGTGGGTGGCAGAGATGAGAAGAATGGGAAACAGTGGTTCGTGGAAGACAAGGATTGAAAACAGGGAAGAAAGTTGGATTCCACCATTGACGAGAAAAACTTGAGATTGTGATTAAGATAACTGCGATGATCTCGGTGATTTAATCATGGAAGACATTATGATGATTTTATGTTGATGATTAATCACGATGGTGATGCTGCTGTTGTTGTTGGAATGAAGTTCGAAGTATATGGAAGATGGTGATCATCATCTCTGCGACAGTGGCAGTGATGGAGACAGTTGATAGATGATAATGGAAGTGAGACGAAGGTGGAGTGAATCTGTGTTCGGGATTGGAGAAGATGGCAGCGATTGTGATCGATGTTTCTGTTGGAGAAAAATGAACTTAAAATGTATTTTGGTCTTGGTGGGAATGGAACTTAAGACCTAGAAGTCACTAAGGGACACTAGCTCATTTTTCACTATTGTGAATGAAGAACCTTTAGTCCCACATTGGAGAGACTATAGATGAGTCCTCTCTTTATTACCACAAAAAATACAACTAAGGGAGGGCCCTTAGGGTTTATAAGCTTTTGTGGTTGGGGGAGGACTAAGGCAATGGGCTAGTTGGAGAAAACATACTTTTCACACATGTGCGATGCTTCGCACCGAAGAACGCACGCTTGCGGTTGCGGTTGCGGTGCTTGCGGAGCTTACGAACTTGCGGAGCTTGCGACTGTGGGTGTGGGTGCGGGTGTGACTGTGGCTAAGAATGCGGGACTGAGTGTGTGTTGCGAACGTGGCTGAGGCTGCGGACCAACCAAGACTTACATTTTCTTAACATTAAAATTTTGTTTTAATTGTAGGGGCGTCTGACCCGGCGAGTATAATTCTTGTCATAATTGAAAATGAATTTTGGCCGTTTTATTACCGTTACCAAATTAAATTTCGCATTTAATTTTTGATTAAACATAAAATTTATTCTCAATTAATTACTGCGCTAACTTCACTCCTTTTTTGCCTATAAAAGAAAAAAAGAATTTTCATTTTCAAAGCACAACAATCTTAACACAATACCTATTTCTTCTGTTTCAATGGATAAAAGTGATGTGGACAGACCACAAAAAATCAGTGGCAAAGACTTCAAAAGATGGCAATCCAAGATGTTGTTCTTTCTGAGTTTCCACATGTTGGATGAATTAGTTTTGAAACCTTTTGATGAAACTTTGAATGATCCAGGTAATGAAAGAGAATTTGAAAGTTGGGGCAGACAGAACTATATGGCTAAAAATCACATTCTGAACTGTCTAGAAGATGCTTTGTATGATTTCTATAATGCAAAAGAAAACTTTTCTGCATTTGACTTATGGGCTGCCTTAGAAGCAAAATATGAAGCGGAAACTGCTGGTAGTAAGAAGCTTTTAGTTGCCCGGTTCCTGGAATACAAAATGACAAATGATAAATCTGTGGTTGACCAATTTCTTGAACTTCGACGCATTATCAATGAAATTATTGCTGAAGGCATGGTCATAGATGAAACGTTTCAAGTGTCTGCGGTGATTGAGAAATTACCTTCTTCTTGGTCTGAATACAAACGAAGACTGAGACCTGAAACTGGTGAAGTCAGTATGGTTGAATTGGGTAAGAAGATACAAGTGGAAGAATTGATGTTGAGTTCGTTTGAGGGTGATTTGTGTTAATTCAAATCATAACGGGCAGATCTATCCTGGACACATCTTCGTTGTTGGGGTATAACATCTCTCATTCTTGAGGAGTACCCGCGAACTATTGTGTTAAGGACAATTTGCTGAACAGGTGGCTCTGTCCTAGTGTGTGCATCAACATCAAAGTGTATATCATTTCAGTGATTTTCTAACGTTAACAATTTTCTCTGTTTAGTGTTATTTCCATTGTTGCAGAACCAACAATCTTTTTATTTTCATTTTCAAAGCACTCCAGAGCAGGCTACTATCCCTAGCTATTTTCCCCTCTTCTTGCTTTGTTTTGCGTAACTGTGTGTTTATTTCCCATATATCAATTGTTGTGCTCTAAAGACAAGAATGTATCTTCCTCAAGAGACATGTCCAATAAGGCTCATGTGATTGAACACAAGACTGAAAAGGGCGACTGCAGCAACCGCAAGCCTGGTCCGTACAAAAAAAGTACTTTCCCGAAACCCAAATATTGCTTTGGTAAAATTAAAGGTGCTTGTTATGTTTGTGGAATTCCTGGCAATATGACAATGCATTGTAGAAAACATAAGGACTTTAATAACAAGAAAAACAATGCTAATTTGGTTGAAAACCAACAAGATCGAGTTTTCTGGCACGGTGTCTGAAGTTAATTTGGTAACCAATGTGAGAGATTGGTGGATAGACTCTGGTGCTACCAATCATGTCTGCGGAAACAAAGATATGTTCACCTGCTATCAGAAGGTATGGGAAGGGGAGAAACTCTACATGGGTAACTCGTCCGCAGCACAGGTTGCGGGAAAAGGCAAAGTTGGGATGAAGCTCACTTCTGGAAAAACTCTCACATTGAATGAAGTTCTTCATGTTCCGGACATCTGTAAAAATCTTGTATCTTGTGGTGTATTTGATGATAAGGGTTTCAAACTAGTTTTTGAATCTAGGAAAGTTATTATCACTAAGGGTAAGGACTATGTAGGAAAGGGTTATAAGACTGATGGTCTATATAAACTGAATGTAACCTCTGTTGAAATGAATAAAATTGATTCTTCTTATGCTTGTGTGTCATTGAATATTTGGCATGGTATACTTGGTCATGTTAACTATAAGTCAATGAATAAACTGGCTAGCATAGGATGTATACCCAAATTGAGTTTGTAAAATGAACATAAATGTGAAATATGTGTTGAATCAAAATATGCTAAAAAATCTTATAAGAAAAATATTCAGAGAAATTATAAACCATTAGGATTAATTCATTCAGACCTAGTTGACATGAAAGTTCAAGCTAGAGGTGGTAAGAAATGGTTTGTCACTTTTATAGATGATTGTACGAGGTACTGTCACATATATTTATTTAAAGGAAAGGATGATGCGTTAGAAGCCTTTAAGATATATAAACTAGAAGTTGAAAACCAAATGAGTACTACCATTAAAACTGTTAGGTCTGACCGTGGTGGAGTATGTAATCCCTATAGGAGATTTTTGCATAGCATATGGCATTATACATGAAGTAACCCCTCCTTATTCACCACAATCTAATGGTGTGGCTGAATGGAAGAACAGAAACCTTAATGAGATGATGAATGCCATGTTAATTAGTTCAGGACTACCTGCAAAGTTGTGGGGGGAGGCCGTCCTCTCAGCTTGCTATGTCTTGAACAGAGTACCCTTTAAAGGATCAGACAAAACTCCATATGAGTTACGGAAAGGTAGACAACCTTCTTATGCATACTTTAAAGTATGGGGGTTCTTGGCTAAGGTTTCCATTCCTCCACCTAAGAGAACCAAGATAGGACCCAAAACTGTTGACTGTGTCTTCATAGGGTATCCTGAATATACTACTGCATATAGATTTATGGTTATGAGTTCTAAAATATCTGAAATTGGTGTGAATACTATTATGGAATCCAGGGATGCTGTGTTCTTTGAAAATATTTTTCCTTTGAAATCTGAATCTCGCATGATATGTGTTGATCCCCTAGATGTCCCTTCTACTAGTCAGACATTACCTGTAGAGGAAGATGAATTTGAGCATAGAAGAGGTAAAAGACTTAGAATTGAAAAATATTTTGGGCCAGACTTCATAACATGCTTAGCTGAGACTGATCCACAGACTTATAGAGAATCCATAACTTCTTCTGAATCTCCATGGTGGAAAGAAGCTACCATTAGTGAAATAGATTCCATTATAAAGAATGATACTTGGGAGATTGTAGATTTACCTCTAGGGTGCAAACCCATAAGGTTATAAATGGATCTTCAAAAGGAAACGTAAAGTAGATGGAACTGTGGAAAAATATAAAGCTAGATTAGTAGCTAAAGGCTATAAACAGATAGAAAATGTAGATTTCTTTGATACTTATTCACCTGTTACGAGAATTATTTCCATTAGGATGTTAATTGCTATTGCTGCCATTCGTAACTTAGAGATACATCAAATGGATGTAAAAACAGCTTTTCTAAATGGTTTATTAGATGAAGAAATTTATATGGACCAACCTGAGGGCTTTTTAGTGAAAGGTTGTGAGAACAAAGTTTGTAAACTGAATAAATCTTTGTATGGTTTGAAACAAGCACCTAAACAGTGGCATGCAAAATTTGATAATGTGATGATTTCTAGTGGTTTTAAAATAAATGAATCTGACAAGTGTGTTTATACTAAACTTGTGAATGATGCATGTGTGATTATATGCTTGTATGTTGATGATATGCTTATACTTGGTACAAACATGGATATAATTAATTACACAAAGAGCATGCTAAATGAGAAATTTGACATGAAATACTTAGGCACCGCAGATGTGATCTTAGGGATGAAGATTAGAAGACATTCTAATGAATATAGTCTTAGTCAATCTCATAATGTTGAACATGTGCTTAGAAAATATAACCAGTTTGATTGTAAACCTGCTTGTACTCCTTATGATCCTTGTTGTAGACTCAAAAAGAATAAGGGTAACGAAGTTTCACAACTTGAATATTCACGTGTTATAGGAAGTATGATGTATTTAATGAACTGTACGAGGCGAGACATTGCTTATGCTGTGAGTAGGTTGAGTAGGTATACATGTAATCCGGGACAAGAGCATTGGGATGCACTTATTAGAGTGTTAAGGTACTTAAAGTACACTTTGAACTTTTGTATAAGTTATGAGAGATACCCTGCGGTCCTAGAAGGATTTTGTGACGCAAACTTGATATCAGACTCAGAGGAGTCAAAGTCTACGAGTGGATATGTTTTCACTCTAGCTTGCGGGTCTGTATCTTGGAAGAGTTCTAAACAGACATGTATAGCTCGATCCACTATGGAATCAGAGTTTATTGCGTTAGATAAAGCAGGAGAGGAAGCCGCTTGGCTAAGATGCTTTTTAGAAGACATTCTTCTTTGGCATAGGCCTGTGGCAGCTATATCTATACATTGTGATAGTCAAGCTGCAATAGCTAATGCTAAAAACAACAACTATAATGGGAAGTCTATACACATTTGTAGAAGACACAGTTCCCTAAAACAACTAATCTCAACTGGTGTTATTTCTGTTGACTTTGTGAGGTCTAAGGAGAATATCGCGGACCCTTTTGAAGAAAGGTTTGTCCAAGGAGATAGTTAGTAATGCATCAAGGGGGATGGGGCTTAATCTCATCAAATAAACTTGCCATGAAGGATACTCAACCTTGCTGACTGGAGATCCCAAGATCAAGGTTTCGAATGAGACAACTAATTTGTGGTGGATTAAATGAAACACTATCAGAGAATTTCATTCTCTGTCCCTTCCCTATGGTGTAGACGTGATAGTGTGACTGCATGTGAGGAAGACTTTTTATTAAGTCTTAATGAGTTATATAGTTTCAATTTAAGATTGAAGTGGGGTGTAGAAGTAAACACTCTTGATAGAACTCTTGAAGTGGGCTGTTAAGTCTGAATGGACACAACGACACGAACTTAACAGCACCTAGAGATATCACGTGTGGAAGTTATTGATGAACTACACCAAACGATGGCAGTTCAAGACATCGCGTTCACTGTCCATCAAGTAGTTCCGGTAACTTCTCACTAAGCAAAGGTTCAAGACCTTATGGACACCTATTGCCTAAGGGGTATTTCTCGCTTTCTGATTTCTGATTTTCATCGGGTTTTCATTCATGTGGGGGATTGTTGGAGAAAAATGAACTTAAAATGTATTTTGGTCTTGGTGGGAATGGACCTTAGTACCTAGAAGTCACTAAGGGACACTAGCTCATTTTTCACTATTGTGAATGAAGAACCTTTAGTCCCACATTGGAGAGACTAGAGATGAGTCATCTCTTTATTACCACAAAAAATATAACTAAGGGAGGGCCCTTAGGGTTTAGAAGCTTTTATGGTTGGGGGAGGACTAAGGCAATGGGCTAGTTGGAGCAAACATACTTTTCACACATGTGCGGTGCTTCGCACCGAAGCACGCACGCTTACGGTTGCGGTTGCTGCATACGAGCTTGCGGTGCTTGCGGACTTGCGGCTGTGGGTGTGGGTGTGACCGTGGATAAGGATGTGGGACTGAGTGTGTGTTACGGACGTGACTGAGGCTGTGGACCAACCAAGACTTACGTTTTTTTAACATTAAAATTTTATTTTAATTGTGGGGGCGTCTGACCCGGCGAGTATAATTCTTGTCATAATTGAAAATGAATTTTGGTCGTTTTATTACCGTTATCAAATTAAATTTCGCACTTAATATTTGACTAAACATAAAATTTATTCTCAATTAATTACTGCGCTAACTTCATTCATTTTTTGCCTATAAAAGAAAAAAAGAATTTTCATTTTCAAACAACAATCTTAACACAATACCTATTTCTTCTGTTTCAATGGCTAAAAGTGATGTGGACAGACCATAAAAATTCAGTGGCAAAGACTTCACAAGATGGCAATCCAAGATGTTGTTCTTTCTGAGTTTCCACATGTTGGATGAATTAGTTCTGAAACCTTTTGATGAAACTTTGAATGATCCGGGTAATGAAAGAAAATTTGAAAGTTGGGGCAAACAGAACTATATGGCTAAAAATCACATTCTGAACTGTCTAGATGATGCTTTGTATGATTTCTATAATGCAAAAGAAAACTTTTCTGCATTTGACTTATGGGCTGCCTTAGAAGCAAAATATGAAGCGGAAATTGCTGGTAGTAAGAAGTTTTTAGTTGCCCGGTTCCTGGAATACAAAATGACAAATGAAAAATTTGTGGTTGACCAATTTCTTGAACTTCGACGCATTATCAATGAAATTATTGCTGAAGGTATGGTCATAGATAAAACGTTTCAAGTGTCTGTGGTGATTGAGAAATTACCTTCTTCTTGGTCTGAATACAAACGAAGACTGAGACATGAAACTGGTGAAGTCAGTATGGTTGAATTGGGTAAGAAGATACAAGTGGAAGAATTGTTGTTGAGTTCGTTTGAGGGTGATTTGTGTTGTGCTAATTCAAATTATAACGGGCAGATCTATCCTGGACACATCTTCGTTGTTGGGGTATAACATCTCTCATTCTTGAGGAGTACCTGCGAACTATTGTGTTAAGGAAAATTTGCTGAGTAGGTGGCTCTGTCCTAGTGTGTGCATTAACATCAGACTGTATATAATTTCAGTGATTTTCTAACGTTAACAATTTTCTCTGCTTAGTGTTATTTCCATTGTTGCAGAACCAACAGTTTCAAGGAAGTGATAATGGGTTTTTTACAATGAGCAGTCAGGGAATGGTTGGAAAGATGAGTTTGTGAGGTTGTTGGCATGATTGTGATTCAGTAAGAACTGACAGCTGATCTCGAGTTCTGGTAGTGGTTGTTCTTGATCTTGGAAATTGTTAATGGAGGTTGGCAGTGAATGGAGCTGGAAGTGTTGATGATCGAGAATATGTTGTTGATGGAGGTGATGGTTAATGTTTGGTTTGCTGACAGTAATGAGAGTGATAACAAGATGAGGTCGAGAAGAGATTCTTAGGTTCGAGGTTAGCTCGAGTCTGTAACAGTTGTTGTGGAGCTGGAGAGAATGGCGAAGTTGAGAAATGATTTCGGTCGTGATGAAACTCAAGGAGAAAATATCGGCTAGTTAGAATGAGATGGGAGGAATGTACGGAATTGAAGTAAAATCCAGAAGAAAAATAATTTCTCGGCAGCCAAGACCCATCGAGAACCTGGGAGAGAAAAAAAAAACTCAAAAGTCATGATGGAAATTATTTTCTCGATGGCACATGCCACCCAGAATCTGGGCGTACAAAGGTGAAAATGGGTTGGGATGTTCCACTCTTATGAGCCCATTTATCTAATTCTCTTGAATTTTCTCACGACTAAGCTTGGACGTGACCTTGTTTTGACATATTTTAGGAGTTTCGAAAACCTATTTCGACCGAGATTTGAGCACGGACACTTCTACAACTTGGATACCTATATAAGAGACATTTCTAATACTTCTACACATATATCTAGACCTAGGGTTTTAAAACAAAGAGAGAGAAGAGAGGTTTTATTTCATATTCTAGGGTTACCCCTTTTGGGGAAAACCATGCTATTTCTTCTTCTTTTTTGTATCATGAGTAGCTAGTTTTTGTTAATTAAGGATGAATTCAATGATATAAGGGTGAAGATTTATTAGTTAATACAAGTTTGTTTGGAGTTTTATTCATATTATCGTTTGTCTTCATTATATCTAGGGTTTATGATCAGTTCTTAGATTGTTTGGGTGCACAACAAAGTTATTCTATTGATCATTCTAATGCTAGTAGCAAGTCGTGAGATATATGTCATAGTCGAACACCTCCTACACAAGTAGAGAACGTGAGACCTTGCCAAGGGATTTTGTGGAGCAGTTGCTTGTGAAGATAACACTAGTAAGCAGACCGAGCTTATGCGTTTAATGCTAGGATCAAAATAAATTCACAAACCCTAATGCATTCGAATGGGTACACCTTGAGAGCTTATTCATGGTGGCTCAGATGAATAGAATCTGGTAGTCGAGCGCTTCCGTATCCAGTGATAAAATTTTTTTTGGGGATAGCAGGGCTTATTGCTATTCTACGGTTGGTGATGAATGGTTCTAACGAAAGATAGATAAGTATACTAATTCAGTCAACGTTTGGTAACGACAAAGGACTCCCCCCTTAGTTCTTTACTTATATTCTTAGTTTCTAATCTAAATAACCTATCAATTACACAGCTCTCTGTGGGAACGATCCTTACTACCTCTATATTATTATTTAACTAAAGGAAAATATATCGAGTAATTTGTTGCATTTACGACACGCATCAAATTTTGGCGCCACTGCCGGGGAGCAGTGGTTAATTGATTTGTTATTTGTTTTAGTTTGTTTAAGTAGTTTAGATATTTTCACGTTTTTCTTTAGTGTTTTTCATATTTTTAGGTTTTTCATGGTGTTAACAACTCGTTGAAGGTGTTAAATTGTCGTTCGGGAGGTAAATTCTAAAAACAGGTTGTAAGTATCACTTTTGTTTTTATTTTTTATTTTTAGGTCTTAGTAGATTTTTCGTTTTTTTTGTGAGTCGTCATGTTTCCTTACAGAAATAACATGTGCGGTGCACAAGATCAATCATACAATAGTGGTAATCAATACGGTTTTTAATCTCAATATTATGACAACTACCAACCATACCATGGGTATAACCAGAACCAATCTTTTGGCTATGGTCAGTATCCTATTGAACCTTATGGTTATTCTCATACATGCCAACAACCTTATGACAGGTATGTAAGGGAACAATCACGAGGATGAAAGGATAGTTATTCTTCTGATCAGTTGTTTTCTAGTAATGTGCAGATGTCAGAGAGTTTGGAATTCAAAACTCATGATACCAAATCAAGACCTACTCTTCTTCATCATGCCTTTCCAAAAGAAGAAATATGGTTTGGAAATTCTATTATGAGTAATGGCGGAAAACGTATTAACATCAGGAAACTTTTTAAACAACACAAGCAACTGGAAGAAGATGGAGCATCAGAGGAAACTCTTCGGGAAATTAATAGGCTCTTAGAGATGGAATTTCAACGCCTTTGGGATAATGGAGATTGTAAGGTTGACGAAAATTTTGATGACGATTACGAAGATGAGCAACCTTTGAAAGTTCTTGCAACAATGATGCCAACTCTGGATCTTAATAATGATCACTCGCCTATTCAAAAGGAGGATATTGGATATGACATATCTATTGTCATAAATGGTGTAACGTACTCAAATAAAGATATTAGAAGATGCACCAACGAACTAAACTTTCTAGGAGAGGACTCCGATTCTGATGACGAGAGCATTGAAAAGTGATAAGTGCATAATTTACATGTTTTGAGTATCATTTTATTACACTTATTTTCTATATTATATGTGAATTACTTTGTATTGTTATTGCTTTTGTATATTATGCCTTTTGTAGGTTACATCTCTAAAAAGAGGTGAAAAATTGAGTGCTTTAAAGGAAGAATTTCCAAAGACCCAGTGGAACTCAGTGGAATCCCGGATTTATTCTCATCGTGTCGAAGATGACGAGAAAACGAAGCCAACGACGAAAGAACGGAATCATTCTGACTACGTATGAGAAAGTTATGGGCGAAAAGATAAGTGAAGCTTGTCGGTTTCGCGGGACTGATAGCTAAATGAGTTTAATTGAAAAGTGATAAAGGCACCTGAAGAATTACTAAAAAATAAAGAGTATTTGAAAATTATTAACGACACCCGCTCTCTTTCTAAGGGCACCTTTGTCTTTCTCAAAATATTCACAGCCAACAAGCCATGGTTTCTGGCTAACACAGATTCGCGGAACTAGGTTAAAGAGGAGTTTAAGAATCGGATTAACTGGGACAAAGTGGTGACACGAGTTTGGGCAATGGAAATCAGAACTAGGGTTGATGTTGATGTGAGAATTATGATGCCAGGATGATCTCTTGTTAAAGAGATTTAATGATCGAAAATATGGAGCTTTTGATGGCTGCTGCCATTCATGGAATTGTGGTCCAGCAAGAAAGTGGTGAGGAGATGCTGATAATGGTAATACTGTGGGTCGATGGTTTTGAGGGTGATGATGTATGAGAAGCTTATAGATTTGGCAGTGGTGATGGGTGAGGCAGTTAGAAGCTGTGATGAAGTTTTCAACTGGCATTAATGGCTTATGCTTGAGTCTGTGGAGTTTAACTTTTATTAATGGCTGAGATTAAGGGTGATGCTTTTGTGGCTGTTCGGTAATGAAGATGGAGATGGTGGTGGTATGTGATGGTGATCCTGTGAGCTGTTGTTTGTTGCTCGAGAATAATGATGCCATTGATTCTCGATGGTGGCTGGAGTTGTTGGTGATGATAAGCAGAGAGGGTTGGAATTCGAGGTGCTGTGATGAGTTTGATTCTGTGATGGGGACAGTGAGGCATCGAGGAGGTTTTGTTTTGGTTTGAGTTTGGTCGAGATGACAATTGATGAGCTCAAGTATTAATGGTGGCAGTGGTAGTTGGGTTGTTGATAATGGTTTGTGTTGTTGGAGTGAAACTAAAACTGAGGACGAGAATTACATAGTGAGTTTTTGAATGGTAACTTCCGTGAAATGGTGGAAGAGTTGATGTAGTCTTTTGTGCGAGAAAAAAAATAGGGAAACTGACTTTGTTGGTCGAGATAATATAGGAATGAGTTTTGGACAACTCAGAAGAAAAAGTTTTGCTCGATGGGTAAGTCATCGAGTAAACTTGGGAACAAATAGAAAAAGTCATAAAAATTATATTTTCTCGATGGCTTAGCCATAGAGAATCGTGAATTAATCACCGAGGAGAAACTGTTGTATCTTGAATGTGGGATGGGCTTTCATTAACTTGTATGTGGCCCATTTGGCTTTGGCTAAGAAAATCATGTTTTTAACTATTTAGAGCGGGTTTGGCTACATATTTTGACCAGGATTCGAGTATGAACACTTCTATTTTTGGGAAACCTATTTAAGGGACAATTTCACTTTATTAGAGATATCTTTTATCACATGTTTTACATAGAAGAAGAGAAAGGAAGGAGCATTCGAGTTGGATTATTGTTTTATCATTTCAGTGATTTTCTAACGTTAACAATTTTCTCTGTTTAGTGTTATTTCCATTGTTGCAGAACCAACAGTTTCAAGGCAGTGATGATGGGTTCCTAACAATGAGCAGTCATGGAATGGTTGGAAAGATGAGTTTGTGAGGTTGTTGGCATGATTGTGATTCAGTAAGAACTGACAGCTGATCTCGAGTTCTGGTAGTGGTTGTTGTTGATCTTGGCAATTGTTAATGGAGGTTGGAAGTGAATGGAGCTGGAAGTGTTGATGATCGAGAATAGGCTGTTGATGGAGGTGATGGTTGATGTTGTGTTTGCTGACAGTAATGAGAGTGATGACAAGATGAGGTCGAGAAGAGGTTCTTGGGTTCGAGGTTAGCTCGAGTCTGTAACAGTTGTTGTGGAGCTGGAGAGAATGGAGAAGTTGAGAAATGATTTCGGCGGTGATGAAAGTCAGGGAGAAAATATCAGTTAGTTAGAATGAGATGGGGGGAAGTACGAAACTGAAGTAAAATCCAGAAGAAAAATAATTTTTCGGTAGCCAAGACCCATTGAGTACCTGGGAAAGAAAAAAAAAACTCAAAAGTCAGATGGAAATTATTTTCTCGATGGCTCATGCCATCGAGAATATGGGTGTACAAAGCTGAAAATGGGCTGAGATGTTCCACTCTTACGAGCCCATTTAGCTAATTCTCTTAAGTTTTCTCACGACTAAGCTTGGACGTGACCTCGTTTTGGTATATTTTGGGAGTTTTGGAAACCTATTTCGACCAGGATTCGAGTACGGGAGCTTCTACAACTTGGATACCTATATAAGAGACACTTCTAATACTTCTACACATATATCTAGACTTAGGGTTTTTTTTAAAAAAAAAGAGAAAAGAGGTTTTATTTCATATTATAGGGTTTACCTCTTTTGGAGGAAGCCATGTTATTTATTCTTCTTTGTTGTATCATGAGCAGCTAGTTTTTATTGATTAAGGATGAATTCAATGTTCTAAGCATGGAGCTTAATTAGTTATTATAAGTTTGTTTGGAGTTTTAATTATATTATCGTTTTCCTTCATTATATCTAGGGTTTGTGATTGGTTCTTAGATTGTTTGGGTACACCAACAAAGTTATTTTATTGATCATTCTGACGCTAAAAGCGAGTTGTGAGATACTGTCACAGTCGAACACCTCCTACACAAGTAGAGAACGCGAGACCTTGCAGAGGGATTCTGTAGAACAATTGCGTGTGAAGATAACAGTTGTAAGCAGACCGAACTTATGCCTTTGATGCTTGATAAGCACGTAAGTACAACCCAATTATACCTATATTTATTCCAACTAGACCTCCTTATTTGGTTAATATTATTGTTTTAGATTTTATAAGAATTACAAGTAAATCTGATCACTTGAGGATAAACGGCTGAATCAGAGGCCAAATTTGCATTTCCGACTCACGGCACCTAAAGACGGTGAGACTTAAGTTGGTAACTATTTATTTAGTCCCACCAATTACTTATCTCATGGCCAGCAAATGAAGGAGTGAGATTTTTCGCTAAAGTGGGACGTGGCTGTTTTCTCCACCACAATTCAATGTGGAATGTTTAAAGCATCAAAGGAATATTCTTTCTTTTATCAAAACAGAAGAGAACCTCATTTCTAACCAAGCAGCTGCGTACAGTCTCTGATTTTAGTTGAATTTGAGAGAGAATTCTTGTGAGAAATGTTGGTGGAATGGAAGGGAGATAAACAGACCGAAGAATGAAGAGTTACTCAGAGATGAAGACAAGCAAGAAACTGCGAGAGAAGAAGAGATGGATTTTTGTTGATATTAGGAAAAGAGAAGTTGGGTCTGTGATGGTTTTAGCTTAGGTAGAGATTAAAGTAGTTAAAAGAAGAAAGGGGTTCGCTGTTAAACTGATGGTGAGTGTTTTTGATCATCTTTGGACATGTTTAGAAGTTGAAGCCATAGAAGATGGGTTGGATAGTGGTTACGCTATTGAGAAGCAGATTGAACTGATGGGTTTGTCTCGGATGATTAATTGAAGGTGTGAGAGAATAAATTCCTGAGGTACACGTGTGTAAAAACTATTGGAGAAGTAACGATCTATGATGAGACGAGAAACACTAGAACAAAGTCTTTTGAAACCATGAAATTGACAGCTGCAAAATCTTTAAAGTTTGAACCTGACAACATTAATGCATTACCAGCACATGGGTTGCGGGAAAGTAAGGCACACTACACAAAACAGATAACCTTGCTGCCTGACCGACACATAGGTTGCGGGAAAGTGCCTGATCAAGACAGACGACTTTAATTGCTCGACTGACAACAGGTTGCGGGAAAGCCTGACACAATAAAGAGTAATAATGAATATTGATGCATGACTGACACGTATCGACTTTACAAGCAGCGGAACGCAAAAAACTAAATCATGATGATTCACTTTAAAGAACTACGTGTCAAACATGCCATGATTCAAGTAAGATCGCAACAACCATCCCAATCCAAAAAACAATAACTTAATTACAAGACCACAGAAGAGCTGCGGGGTAACCAGTAAGAAATTATAAGAAGCAAGAAGTACGCATGCTAAGATTTGCGGGAAGAATAATTAGGCCTTGCGGAAACCGCAAATAAACTTCGCGAAACTATACATCGCAGCAAGAATGGATAAGAATAAATAGGTGGAAAGGAAGATTGGCGGGACCCATCAATTTGGCTATAAATACCAAGTTCATAAACATGAGAAGGGGTTGGAAAATTTAAAGAAAAATTAGACTGAAGACATTGAAGTGATAGCAAAGAGCTTAGGTATGAAATTTATGTAATTGTTTAGTTCATTTTATTCATGATTAACATGATTATGATTTGTATGAATTCATCTTATTGGTATAGATTATTCCTCTTCTCTTTTCTTCTTTATTGATGGGAATATGATCATACTGATGAATCCAATTATTTTACTTTTGGATGTAGACAGTTTTATTGTTGAATCACATCAATCCTTGTGTCATTTCATTTATTTTGATTGTTTATCACCTTTAAAATGTTATTGTGAGACGATTTAGGATAAGGTATCGTACTTTAATGGATTTCAAACACTTTTGGTTGTGATCCCAAAGTCGCCAGATTTTCGGTAATCACAATTTGGCGCTTGAAATAAGGACGAGTAAAGAATTTATTCTACCTGTCAAAATTTTTGTTGTTAAAATTTTGAGTCATTTTTTGTTTGAAATTTTTTCTCTTTAAGATGTAACAATTTAGATTCATATGGAAAAAATTGTATACATGGTTCTATTCTAAACAAATCAGTGGATGAATATATAAATTTGGTCGTTACGATAATGCTCTTTATTTTTGTTATCTTATACTTTCCATAAATGTAAAATTACAAAGGAATTTCTTCAAATCGTTAGTTTGAAATATTAGTCCAAAATTTTCACCAAACAATATGTTATATCAAGTTCTTGATTTTTTACATTCAACCAAATTCCTGATACCTGCAAAGGTCAGTGAAATAAGTTTTCAATTAAGTGTTTGAACTTTCAAAACCTATGGTAAACTAGAAAGTTATATGTTTTGTGTATGGTATGTTAAAAATATGTGTAATATTTTATTTCAATCAAATTATATTGCCAATTTATTAAGAATGATAAAACTTCTTGAAATACATAATTTATTATTTGAGCTCTTTTAGAATACTGGAAAAGAAATCTCTACAGCAACACAAGTCTGAGCTAATAAGAAATCGCAACATCTCAAAAATATTCACGTAAATGAGGACAGTATCACATAGAAGCATGCAAGATCAAAAGGACAATTCAGGAAATCAAGGCAGTAATGCTATAGAGGCTCCACAACAAAGGGAAATAGAGAGAGAGTTACAAGAGCAACAACCCAGTAATGATCACATAAATAATTCTAAAGGCCACACAACTAGTTGTTCATCTGAAGAAAAATCTCAAAACAGTATTGACTATATTCAACAATTAATGAAAGAAATGGATGAGATGTGCAAGGAACAACGAGCTTGTGCGGAACAAATTGACTGTTGACCAGAGAAAATCAAGCACTTAAAGAAAGAATCCAGTATCGTGCAGAGCTATCTACAACTAGAATACAGGGGCAAGAAGCAAGCTCCAGTAGACCCGCAGGAAGAAGGGTGAAAATTAACAAAGATCAAAGAGTAATGGTGGTGGAACCCCTGCGCCAGCGGAATGAGCCAGACAGATACAATTTTTATGGATCAAGGTTGCAGAATGACAGGTGGCAAAAATGCTATGAGGACATAGAACTAATGCGAGAAGAAATAAAGAATTTGAAGAATAAAGAGGGTGGAAGATTAGAAGAAATGTTAAAAGAGGCAAGACGGAACACCATTGGCCCCACACTTGGCATACACATCAATATCGCATGAATGTAGTATTCCTATTTTTGAATGCTACGATAGGACAAAAGACCCAATGACTCATTTGAAATATTACAATCGCATCATGACACGTTGGGAGCAAGATGACGTTGTTATGTGCCAGTTTTTTCCTTCGAGTTTGAAAGGAATAGCTTTGGCGTGGTACGCCAATTTACCCGAAGGGTCGGTGAATTCTTACACATAGTTGACCCGCAAGTTCTTAGAAGCATACATGTACAACCGGCCCACAGATGCGGGGATGGATAAGCTATACTCACTTGCCTCATCAAAAGAGGAAATCATCCGTGATTATACAGATCAATGGCAAACGATCTGTCAAGCAATTGGGGATGTAACCCCAGAAGTCGCAATCAATAGTTATAAGTGCCGAATAGTCAATCGAGAAAGCCAACTCTTTGTTGAGATCCATAATATAAATCCAAAAAGTAAAGGAGACCTCAGAGATATCATTGAAAAATATGCAAGATTGCAGGATATTCAGAGGCAACATCCGAGAACAATATCTCAACAAGGAAATGCAAGGAGAGCCAATTCTATAGAGCCATCATCCGGATCCGGGAAGAGGCTTGCGGGAAAAATTCCAAACAATGAATCAAAGTGAGCTAAGATAAATGAAAAAAGAAAATTTATCCAACAATTTGAAGAGCGGATTTTTACTAAACTCAACACTCCTTATTCAGATATTTTGAACACAATAAAAAAAAAACAAGATTTCCAGTGGCCGCGATCAAAAGAGCAACAGCCCGAACATACACAGAATTCCAAGGAATATTGTGAATACCATTGCTATCGGGGTCATTCCACAAACCGATGCAGGAATTTAATAATGGAAGTACAAAGGTCGATCGATGCGGGGGATTTAAAGGAATTCATTCAATCAACTGATCCTCTACCAAGGTATAATAAGGGAAAAGCTGTTAATATTCTTCAAAATAACCAAACTATAAACATGATCACATATTTTGAATCAGGTCAATCGTCCATGAGTGCGGCCATCAATAAAAAGCTACATAAAAGGGTTCGTAGTCATGAAGTGTTCAAGGTTGCTGGAAGAGTTACTGAAATATGGGAAGAATGGATGGCATCCCCGATAACTTTTTCTGCGGACGAGGTAGACCAAGAGATTGAAATGCACAATGATCCTTTAGTACTTACACTGCCAGTATCCGGATGGAATGTAAGGAAGATCCTTATGGATGGGGGAAGTTCTCTTAATGTTTTGTTTTATGATACCTTTCAGAAGATGGGGTTAAAAGATGATCAACTAATGCCTTCATGCTACACAATTTATGGGTTTAACGGATTAGATTCAAAACCAAAGGGGGAAATCTTTACTTGACGTTGCAGCGGGCCCGATAAGTATTCTGACAAAATTCAGTGTAGTGGAGGGTATATCTCCGTACAACGCTATCATCGGAAGACATTGGGTTCATTAGTTGAAAAGGGTAACTTCAACGTATCACCAGTACTTACAGTTTCCAACACCGCAAGGGGAAATAGAGATAAAAAGAGATCAAAATGAGGCAAAATCTTGCATCTTAGCAGAAGTCCGCATGAATGAAGAGCGGCAACATCAGCAACAAAATAAGAAAAAAGAGCACATGACGAAGGCTAAAGAAGAAGCCTTGAACCAAAATATGATTAAGACTGCGGGAAGTAAAGCAATAGATGAAGTAACTGAAGGGAGTACCATAAAGGAAATCATGCCAAAGATTGATGAAGGTAGTCTTCTAGCATAGCAATCAAAGGGGGCTCCCACACTTTTAGGAGCTCCAAACCCACATTTACCCCAATAGAGGAGATCAAAAATGTTAACATTGGAATGGAAGAGTTTCGCAAGTTGTAAAGATTGGAACGCTGATGGAGGCGGAAAAGGAGCAAAATTTGATCATACTACTTCGAGAATTTATGGACATATTTGCATGAAAGATGGAGAACATTCTAGGCATCGACCCAAAAATTGTACATCATGAGTTACATATACACCCCGAAGCTACACATTTTTAGCAACGCACACGTAAAGTTGCGCCCGAATATCATGTGTCAGTTGAAAAAGAATTAAAAAAGCTCATGGATGCAGGATTCATTCGAGAGGTGCGGTACCCAACTTGGATTTCCAACATGGTGATTGTACCAAAAAAGAATGGCGGAGTTAGAATTTGCATAAACATCACCAATTTGAACAAAGCATGCCCGAAAGACAGTTATCCACTCCCCTGCATAGATCAATTGGTGGACGCTGTTGAACGTCATTAAGTCTTATCCTTTATGGACGGACAATCATGATATAACCAGATCGCACTGGCTAAAGAAGATCAAGAGCACACTGCGTTCTTTACTCCTCGCGGTTTGTACTGTTACACCAGGATGTCATTTGGGTTAAAAAATGCAGGAGCAACATATCAACGGTTGGTTGACGCAATTTTTAAGCCATGGATAGGCCATACCCTGGAAGTTTATGTGGATGATATTTTGGTAAAAAGTAAACTTTCAACAAATCATCTACAAGATTTGAAAGAAATATTTCAAGCCTTGCGGAAATACAGAATGAAGGTCAATCCTGACAAGTGCATTTTTGGGGTCACCTCAGGAAGGTTTCTTGGGTATTTGGTTACTAAAAAAGGAATTGAAGTTGATCCCGTAAAAGTTCAGGCAATAGTAGACATGCCATCTCCAAGGAACGTTAAAGAAGTGCAGAGACTAAATGGTTGTTTGGCCGCACTCAGCAGGTTTATGCAAGATCATCGGAGAGATGCAAACCCTTTTTTGATATTCTAAAAAAGAAAAATAAATTTGAATGGAACGAGAAATGTGAGAAAACTTTCGAAAATATCAAGGTCTACCTCGCAACATTACCTGCACTGCAGAGGCCAAAACCTGAAGAAGTTCTGGCCTTATATATTGCGGCAACCGAAGACGCAGTAAGTGCGGTGTTAGTCCGGACCAATGAAAAGAGTGAAAAACTTGTGTATTATATCATTAAGACTTTGAACCCCGCAAAAAGAAATTATACGGAAATTGAACAGTTAATCTTAGCACTGGTATTTGCTACCCAAAAATTACGTACGTATTTTTTGACACATTATGTGCGGGTACCAAGCAAAGCACCATTGGAGTCGGTACTGAAGAATGCAGGAAAAGTTGGAAGGATAGCAAAATGGAACGCACATCTCGAACAATTCAACATATTATTCGAATTACAAACTGCACAGAAGTTGCAAATTTTGGCTGATTTCCTTGCGGATTTTCCGTTGGACAATGGTTTCGAAATTCAAGGTTCACCCGGATTTGAAAATGATAATCAACCATGTTTCATTCTTCGTTTTCTAATTTTTATTAATTTAGTTACTTATTATTTTATGATATCAAAATTCAAGGTTTTCCCGGATTTGAAGATGATAACCCTCAGGATATCCTAAACTCCGTAAATCCCCAAAGATGGGAGGTATTTGTTGACGGGTCCAAAAACAAAGATGGTGCAGGAATTGGAATTGTGATTACAACACCTACGGGGGATCGAATAATACATTCATTCCGACTTGAGTTTGACGATCATACAAATAATATAGTGGAGTATTAGGTCGTGGTTCATGCCCTTAGACTCATTATTGAATTGGGAATAAGCGATATGCGACTCATGAGTGACTCACAATTAGTAATTCGATAGGTTGAATTAAAATATCAAGTGCATGATGAAGACCTATAGAGTACAAAAATCTTGTACAAAAATTGGTGCTTCAAGTTCCAAATCTAACTTTTCGACATCTGTCCAGAGATAAGAATCGCCATGCTGATGCGTTGGCATTTATTTCTTCAATGGTAAAGGATCGGGATACATCAGCCGTAAAAATTGGGCGTATATATGAACTATCAATAAAGTTGCGGACAGTTGAAAATATAGAAGAAGAAATTGGGGAAGATATTGGAGATGCAGCTGTCCAAAATGATGTAAATTTCCCACAAAAAATAGAAAATAACCTAACTGGAGAAGATTAGAGAGTTTCAATCCATCAATATTTGCAAGATGGGATATTACCCACAAATTCTAAAGGACCAAGGAAGGTGCAATCAAAATCTACAAATTGTCAGTTGCGGGATAGCATTCTTTACCGCAAGTCATTTTTGGGACCGTTACTTCGATGTTTATCACAAAAGGAAGGGCTGTGAATTATCAAAGATATACATTATGGAGATGCGGGAAATCATAGTGGAAGACGATCACTGGCATTAAAGGCAAAAACGCAAGGTTATTATTGGCCCTTTATGCATAAGGATGCGGAAAATATGGTGAAAAGGTGTGAAGAATGTCAGCGCTATGCGAAAAGAATAAAAGCTTCCGCAACTGCAAAATGGGGTATAGACATTGTTGGACCATTAGTGGAAGGTACTCGAAAAAGAAAGTACTTGATTGTGGATACAGACTATTTCACTAAGTGGGTTGAGGCCAAAGATCTTGCACACATTAGAGATACCAATGTCTTTAAATTGTTGTTTGAGAATATAATCTGTAGATTTGGAATTCCGGCAGCCATAGTCTCAGATAACGGACAACAATTACAAGGGAAAAATATTAATATGCTCTTCGAAGCATTTAATATACAAAAGAATAACTTTACTCTGCTCTATCCGCAAAGCAATGGACAAGATGAAGCAAAAAATAAAACAATTGCCATGAATTTAAAGAAAATTCTTGATGTCCATCATAAACGGTGGTGTGAACAGCTTCATAATACATTATGGGCATACCGCACTACAAGAAGGGAATCCACTGGAGAATCACCATTTTTTTTTACTTATGGTACAGAAGCAATCATTCAAACGGAAATCATTCGACCTACTACAAGAACAGAATCATGGGAAAAGAATTTAAATTCAGACCTAATGCTTGAAAAGTTGGATGACTTAGAAGAAAGAAGAGAAGTTACACATCAAAAAATGGAATTATTAAAGAAGACTGGCAACAGAGTACAATAAAAAAGTAAAGTTGCGGAATTTTGTGGAATGACAGTATGTTCTGTGGCAAATCCCGGAATACCAAAGAGATAAAACAGCAGGAAAATTTGCACCAACATGGGGAGGACCTTATATCATACAAGGCATTGCGGGACAAGGATCATATCACTTGCGGAATATGGATGGAGGAATTTTACAACATCCATGGAACGCCTAATATCTCAAACCATACTATCCTTGATCAATAATGCAATTGTGTAACAGTCTGCGTTCATAATAGGTACTCTTCACTACAGGAAGCATTCGCAACCAGCAATACAATTATACAACAACTCGGTTTCACATTAGGTAAAGCAACAAATGTATCCTCTCTAACAAAGTCCATATGAATGTCTATGAGTGTATAACCATTGGATCTTTCGCCAACAGGGGTGCCTAACGTGATATTAATTGTTGTATCTTTCTCCGTTTTAGGAGACTTTCGGGACCGCATCCTAATTTCCTCCTGGCCCGAGTGAAGTTAGACATGTGTTATACCCACAATATACCTCAAGGTACAAAATTTCCTTGCGGATAAATAGATCACACTCATACAATGAACTAACAAACAATATACATTCAAAATCTGTTTTGCAGGGATAAAGTTACACAGAAATATAGAAAAGCAATAACCATTAAAAGATGAAGAGCGGAACAATAGTAAAGAAAGTTAAGGAGCGGGAAGCACGTCTTTGAAGGGAGGACTATCTGGAACATCTCTGCGCTTGTAAACCTTCGTAAATCCATAAGCTTTTACTTGGTCAAGAATGTTATTGACCGCTTTTGAAATTTTAGCTTTAGCTTCGACTCTTAAGCATTCAATATAAGCTTTTCTACTTTTAATATCCATTTAAAATTGATTTACTTCAGTTTTGCATGTCTGGACTCTTCTTTGCAAAAAGTTTATTTTTCCTATCTCAGTAGCTCAATCCCGAACAAGGCTTTCATTCTTTGCAACCTCATGCTTTAGAGTCTCTTCAACACTCTTAGCTTTAGAAGATAAAAGCTCAAGTTGAGCTTGCGCTTTATTGGATTTTATGGAGGCAAGCTCAAGCTGAGTTTGTGCCTCATTAACTTTGGCAGAAGATAGCTCAAGTTGCCTATTGAGTTCTTTTATCCTAGTAGTTGCCGCACCAAGCTCTCCCTCAGCCTTAGCAGCTCTTTTTGTTGCGTCCTTAAACTTTTCTTCAAACCTGAAATTAAAGTAATGAATTAATTAATGCGGGAATAATATTAAATTTTAAGCTTAAGATCAAATGGGATACCTCTTGCGAGGGATTCAAATTCTACTAGTTCACGACCCATTGCATCTTTCGTAATATCAAGGAAATCATATTCTCCCGAAAGCTTGCTGTAATCGCCTTTGAGTCGTTCGAGATGTTGTTGACACTGAGTTAACTCTGTTTAATAATCCCGCAGACGATTCAACTTAGATGTGCATTTTGCCACTTCTTTGTGCAGCCGAAAGATATCGCTCTTGCGATGAAGAACAAAATCAGATAAGTTTAAAATCGTAGGTTGAGCATCCGAAAGGGCTTTTCCCTTAGCATAAGCCTTTGCAGTAGAGTTGTCTCTATCCTCTATGAGCTGAGTGATGTACGAAGAAAGTTTTGAATGATGATACGATCCGGAATGGGAAAATCCCGAAAGGATATTCCGCCGCTCCACACAAATCTTGCGGTTCTCTTCTTCCAATTTTTCAGATATTGCCCGTGCTTCAGAAACGCAACCTTTAGTCCACAACAAAGTGGCATCAAAATCTACTTTCTTGCGAACTTTTTCCACGAATAAAAGCCGATGTTGTGATTCTAATTCATTATACTTCTGAAAAACCGAATCATGACTGTCTACAAGATCATTGAATTTTGTCTCGATCTCCACATTCTCATTATTAGCTTTTACAACATGATCTCTCAACTGTGTAATCATATGCTGCATCCAAGATACAAGTTCTGAATCCCCCACTGATCCCATAAAGTAGTTCAGAAAACAAGAGAAATAAAATAAGGAAAAAGTAACTAGAAGAAAGAATAAAACCTTGATTCTGAAGATTCAACACTTGTTGGCGGAGAGCATCATTTTCCCGCTTTAAATCTAAGGCATCATTTTCTACAGCTCTGAATTGGACTCCATCATGGAGGACCGGGCTTTGTAGAATTGATACGCAGTATGTACGACGCTTTGACCCCGTCCAAGCTGCGGAATTAAATCTATAATTAGAACAGAAAACAAGAAGAAATTAAGAGGTAAATAAAATACCTGTAGAAGAGATTGTTGAGGGAAGGAATACACTTGTCCATCCGCAAGTGCGAGTGTTTCCAAAAGTGAAGAGGGTTCGATGATACGGAATGAAGGATCAACAGCTTCACCTTGGTCTCTTAACCAAGCATCTCTGAACACATCGTATGGTACAGCTTCCATGGATTTGCGCAACCGGGAAACTGAAGAGTTATCGGATTTAACCGGTAGAGAGTTGAATGGAACGGACAGAAGATTCTTTGACATGAACCATCTGAAGGCTTCTTATTCCTTATCTAAGATATTAGAAGCCTCTGCAACCCCCCCCCCCCCCCTCTTATGCTTGATTGCGGAAACTCCATGTTTTGCTGAATTCCATCAGCATCAACCTGCCCGCAACAGTAGACCTGACAGGACTAGCCTCTTCCATAGTGCTTGGGGGCATATTACTCGTTGTACTGGTACTTGCCGGCTCATCTGCTTCCGCAACATATGCTTGCGGATTCACTTCTGGTGAAGAAATTATGGGATCACCTTGAGGGTCACGATCCTCTTCATCAGTTGAATCATCTTCATCAGAAGCGGCTTCAAGCGGCTCATCACCAAGCAAAGGGAAGAATTGAAGTTAAAAAATAGGATCGGGAGTGATAGCTTGGTGCGAGAAATCGTTGGCAGCATGTGACATCTCTTCCGCGGCACCAGCTTGTTCCGCAGACTCAAAGTTCGTTAATTGAAAAGGAATATGTTGATACCTTTCTTGTCTTTCTGCGGCAGATATTCCTTCACCCCTTAAGCGTGGACGATGAAGAGGAGAATCATAAATTTCTCCCTCTTCCCTATCTGAAGAAGCACGAGGTGTACCCTTCGCTTTCTTCCGACCCTATAGATGCACCGCAATACTTCATTAGATAAAATTCTAAAGCAATATAAGAAGTCATCGGATTAAAGTAATACCTTTTCTGGAAGGGGTGAGGCTTTGCGTTTTACCCCCGTATCATCTTGTGTATCTTCATCAACCGGCGGCTCAGTCTCCGACTCAACTTGCGGCTATAAAAAGAAGAAGGAAATTTGATGGACAAATGAAAACTCTAATCATTAAGCAATATATAAAGCACGAAAGAAAGAGAAAAACTCTACGTACCTCAATGACAAGCGGGAACTTGAAATCAGTAAAATTTAATCGCCAAGGGCAATAACGGTTGAAACGAGTAAGAAGATCGTAAACTACGTTATCGGGAACGGACCCGAAAACCCATGGACCCTCAATAAGGAGAGGGGTGCGGTACCATTTATAGTCGTGATCTTCCCGGACTCTTTCCCTGAGAGGACATATCGTCCCCGGAATATACTTCAACTTCCCGTTGTCAATTTCCGCTAGCAAACGGAACCCCTCACCACCTTTGCGGTTCGGGCCAACACTCCACCTCTTGAAATTCTTTTCGGCAACATTGTCCGCATAAGTAGCATGGAAATTCTCCATTGTATAGTATTTCCTTAATGCAAGGTTCAGAACGTAACATGTAAACCTGGTTCTTCCTTGGCTATGCAAGCTGCTTTCATCAAGTATTCACTTCCATTGTATTGTGCGATAGACCGCACTAAGCCTTGGTGGGATTGATTACGGCTGGCAAGAACTTCGAACTGATAAAGATTGTCCCTTTGGTATAAAGGAAGATGCAAACCCACATGTAAAGCTCCCGCAGGGATTAATAATCTGTTGTTGGTGTATTTAAAACCCTCTATCATTTCCAAGGAAATTTCATCGTCAACGCAATTGTAAAAGGAGACTTTGAATCCATGAAGACCATGGATCCTTTTAAATTCTTCAAGATTCATAGACCTGAAGCTACAGCTTTCATGAGCACGCTTGTCTTTGGGAGCAGGATTATTCACTGCAGCACGGACACTTGAGGGCCTTAAAGGTTCCGAAGGATGACTCCTCGATACAGGATAACGAGATGGTTTCCTGAGTAAAAGTTGATCATCCTGATGAGAAGCATCACCAGTAACTTTGGTTTTACCTTTTCCAGCCATGATAAATTCTTATTTACACAGAAAAGCAAACTAAATAAATAAGTTTATCAAGATCACAAAACAAGAACAAAGCAGAAAAGTTACAAAATAAAAGAACAATAAGAGGATCCTTACATCAAGATGTAAATTAGCCACTCATTCCCTGATCAGGAAAAATAAGAGATCATGATAAAACAAATAATCATCAAAAGAAAGATCAACAACCTTAAACTCATCATTCATCCATGCAAACAAACAGATAAAGACACCATCTACAATGATTAAGGTACAGATACAGATACTGATAAACAAGCAAAAGAGTTACTTACAGTGAAGAAAAATCTGATTGATTGAAAATCTAAAAAATTTATCCTGATGCAAGAATATTAGATCACAAAAGTTCAGGAGAATGAAAAGGTGTTGAAGAATCTTTGAAAAACTCTAAGGAATGAAAAGCACCAAAACTTTAAGAAGAAGAAGATAAGAGGTATAAAGAATGAATAAAGAAAATAATTGGTATTAAATAGGAGAAAACTGAAACCGTCGAACCGTCAAAAACTGAAAAGAAATAAATTTCAGAGATTTGATTTCCTCGAAAAACGCCAACTGACAAAAACGTGCAAATGAAAGTTACTGCTAGCGAAAAAGCAGGAAAAAGTGTAACGTGGGAAAAGAAGTTATTGCAGGCATTGGGAGTGGAAAGGTAATTATTATTTTTCCTTTTTTCAATTTTTTTTAACAACTGTCAATTCCGAAAAAGGAAAAAGGGGGCAAATTATGAGAGAATAAATTCTGAGGTACACGTGTTTAAAAACTATTGGAGAAGTAACGAGCTATGATGAGACGAGAAACAATGGAACAAAGTCTTTTGAAAGCGTTGAATTGACAGCTTCAAAAATTTTAAAGTTTGAACCTGAAAACATTAATGCATGACCAACATGTAGGTTGCGGGAAAGTAAGGCACACTGCACAAAAAAAATAACCTTGCTGCCTGACCGACACATAGGTTGCGTGAAAGTAAAGTGCACTGATTAAGAAAGACAGCTTTAATTGCTCGACTGACAACAGGTTGCGGGAAATCCTGACACAATAAAGAGTAATAATGAATATTGATGCATGACTGACACGTATCGACTTTACAAGCAGCGGAACGCAAAGAACTAAGGCATGATGATTCACTTTAAAGAACTACGTGTCAAACATGCCATGATTCAAGTAAGATCGCAACAACCATCCCAATCCAAAAAACAATAACTTAATTACAAGACCACAGAAGAGCTGCGGGATAACTAGTAAGAAATTATAAGAAGCAAGCAGTACGCATGTTAAGATTTGCGGGAAGAATAATTAGGTCTTTCGGAAACCGCAAATAAACTTTGCGGAACTATACATCGCAGCAAGAATAGATAAGAATAAATAGGTGGAAAGGAAGATTGGCGGGACCCATCAATTTGTCTGTAAATACCAAGCTCATAAACATGAGAAGGGGTTGAAAAATTTAAAGAGAAATTAGACTGAAGACATTGAAGTGATAGCAAAGAGCTTATGTATGGAATTTATGTAATTGTTTAGTTCATTTGATTCATGATTAACATGATTATGATTTGTATGAATTCATCTCATTGGTCAGATTATTCCTCTTCTCTTTTCTTCTGTATTGATGGGAATATGATCATACTAATGAATCCAATTATTTTACTTTTGGATGTAGACAGTTTTACTGTTGAATCACATAAATCCTTGTGTCATTTCATTTATTTTGATTGTTTATCACCTTCAAAATGTTATTGTGAGACGATTTAGGATAAGGTATCGTACTTTAATGGATTTCAAACACTTTTCGTTGTGATCCCAAAGTCGCCAGATTTTTGGTAATCACAGAAGGTAGGGACAGAATTAGAAGAAGACAGCGAGAAGATTGAATGGAGATGGTGAAGAACTAGCAGAGAGTAGTTATGTGTTGTTGCCATCGATTTGCAGTAGTGAATGGAGGAGTTTAAGAAGAGCTTTTGATCCCATGTATGTTTATTAAGTATGGGTTCATATTCAATTTGAATTTAGAGTAAGAACAGATGGGATCATGGGTTTTCTATGAAATCCGAGTTTGATTCAAGTGGAAGAGAAAAGGTGGTGTTGGATTTTATCTGTTGGTTCAAGAAATTGAATTAGGAGCTTGTTTTTTGTTCGAGTTGAACAATGAAGAACATGGTTTGGACAGTTTGGTCGGAGATGCAGAGGAGATGAATTATGGTGTCGCTGGTTGTTATTATGAGTTTGAATTGAATGGGTTATTGTGAATGAATGTTGAATAATTGCAGGGAATGAGAGAATTGGTGATTGAAATCACCAAATTCACATGTTGGCATCACTGCCAGAAAACGCACATAAAGTGCTTGTGAAATTGCTTCAGTGAGACAGTCGTGAGGTGAAGAGTGATTAAACTTGCCTGCCAGTTCCACAAGAATGACAGACTTAATTGGTTTAGAATCTGTTTGGGCCTTTGAGTTATGGGCTTCTTATGAACTTGATTTGGCTTGGAGTGAATGGGCTATGTTCTGGCGTGTGATTTGGATTTGAAATTCGGAGAAGTTGACTTGTTTTAGAAAAGGGATTTTATTCTTAGGGTTTGTACAAGGTAGAAAGCTATAATAGAGGAGCACAGCACCAACCGAAGAATATCTCCTCTCAACACAAGTTACGCTCACCTTCTGTTAAGGGTTTAGATATTTCTTTTTCGTTTTCGATTTTATTAAAATTATTATTTTTTTTAATCAATTTCCATGCTTTTTAAGAAAGCTATGTCTAGTTAAATCTTTTTGTTAGGGTGAGGATGAACTTGTTGAGATAGATTTTTTTATGTTTCAAAACTAGGGTTTTTTCAATTACTAAAGCTTAATGTAAATGTTTTGTCTCTCTTTCAATGTTTTATTTTTCTCGATGATTTTTTCATGTTCCATGCCATGTATAGTACATCGTTTGATTAGTATAAGAACTCGTTGACCCTTTTGTGATAATCATTTTATGAATATTCTTTGACTACTTATGCCAGGTATACTTAGTACTTCGAAATTCTACCTTAGGTTGAGAACAAACAATTTTTTTTGGAAATTCTTTTCTACGATTCTTAAACGAAATATCTTCCGTGTATTAGTGGCTAGATTTTTTATTTTGCACGAGTAAATTCGATACCTTTTGTGATGAACGCAAGTAAACCTAATCTACAACGGATTTCCGAAACCTTAACGCTTTTCTATTATTGATTTCAATCTCTATTAAATAGATTTAATTCATTCATTAGTTTAATTCTTTACAAAAATCGGAAAAACATCTTTTGAACTGAAATTTACTTGAATTAATTAGTATAAGTAATACACACTCCTTGTGGGAACAACCCGTATTTTCTCTTGTCTACATCTTTCGACACTGTGCACTTGCGGTAAAACAAAGTCGGTTTTCCGACGCATCAATGCTAGGATCAACCTAAATTCACAAACCCTAATGCATTCGTTTGGGTTACACCCTGAGAGATTATCCATGGTGGATCATACGAATAGAATCAGGTAGTCGAGCACCTCTGTATCCAGTGATAAAAGGAGTTTTGGGATAGCAGAGCTTATTGCTATTCTACGGTTGGTGATGAATGGTTCTAACAAAAGATAAATAAGTATACTAATTCAGTCAACGTTTGGTAATGGCGAAGGACTCCCTAATCATCTCTTTATTCTTATTGTCTTTTTATTGTCTTTTTAGTTAATTAATCAACCAATCCCCCTTAATTCTTTACTTTTATTCTTAGTTGCCAATCTAAATAACCTATCAATTACACAACTCTCTGTGGGAACGATCCTTACTACCACTTTATTATTATTTAATTAGTGAGAAGTATATAGAGTAACTTATTGCACTTAAGACACGCATCAGTAAGAACAAACAAGTTATACAAAAACTTTTTCATTTCCCAATAATTTTCATACAAGAGTTTTCATACATACGCAGGTAAAGTAATGATAGTATCAAAACAAAAGGTCAACAAAAGAACATATTTTCTCAAAGAAGATGAGCAGATCCAGAAAAATTAGAAGTTTGTCCTAGAGTAGCAGTATCTTGGATCGGACCTGTGAGGACTTGTTCCGGATTAATGTGAGCCTGAACGGGACCTTTAGGAGCTTGACCCAAAGCAGTTGGAGCAGAAAGCACCAAAACCTCAGTACGTTTATATTTCTTCTTAAACCCATCCTTCTCAACCTTATTCAGAACCGCAATCACTACTTCATCCCGCCGAATGACAACTTCTTCTTTTATCCAAGTGATTTTCCTCCATGCGAACGCTAAGGTCTTATTCTTCTACGCAATTTCAAGTTGACGAAACCCAGCAAGACCATCGACATTGTGGGTTTTTCCCTCTTGGATAATTAGGGACCGCAGCAATTCATCGACCCTGTCATTGGCAGCTTTGAGCTTCTCCTCAAGGCCTGCGGAACAAGAAAAGACAAATTTAAAAAATTAGAATAATAGTTTAAGGAATGAAAGCCTACACTATGTTAAACTACCTCCAGCGAGGAATTCAGACTCTTCTAACTCATGTACTATTGTGTCACGAGCCTCATCAAGAAAGTCATATTTATTTGAAAGTTTTTTATAGTTAAGGATATAATGTTGAAGGTCGGAACGACACCGGTCCAACCCTACCCTCTTTACTGAGTCCTCATGGAACAACCGTTGCAAATCCTTAGTGAATTATGTCATCCTTTTCAGCATACGGCATATGTTAACATGATTGTTGTGTTCAACTTCCAACAAGTGGGAAATCTCGGACCGAGCCTTGGACAGAGCATCTTCCTTGGAATGAGCATCCACAAAGGCGTCATTTCTCTCCTTGATAAGTTGAGCAACATAACCAGAATATTGAGAGTCATGAAAAAAGGATGAGGAAAAAAAATTACGTCAGAATTTTGTTACGCTCTATGTTGAGTCTACGCATCTCATCTTCCAGCTCTCCAATCAAGAGCAACATTAGCCTTCATATTCCGACAGAATATTTCATCCTTCAATAGGAAGTTTGCAAACATAACTCTTCATATTTGGATTTTGCTCGACTCAAATCATCAATGAGTTTATTACAACTCTCCTTAAATTATACGTTCTCCATGTTAATCTTAGTTACATGTTCAGAAAGACGTAGATTTCTAGTGCACAACTTATCTATAAGATCCGATTGCCCCGCTGATCCCATGAAGGCTAATTCAGAAGCCAAATGAAAAGAGTGTAAAAAAATAAACAGAAGGGCAACAAACAAACCTTGATTTTGAAGATTTATGAGTTGCTTGCGAAGTGCTTCATTGTTCCGCTTCAGCTCTTCCAAGCTCTGCTCATTTTTTTTCCTCTCGGACAGTTGCTCCCGCAAGTTACCATTCTCCACCAAAGCTTCATTCATTTATTTATCATGCATGTACTTTCTCTCCATCACCAGGGATCGACCTTTGAAGATTTTGTAGATAAGATACGTAGCATGCTGGCCGCGGGCAATTTTCCAGCACCAAAAAATTAGGTAAGGTCAAAATATGTTCCTTAGGCTATTCCTTATGGGTGATTCCCTTACCCACTTGTACAGTAGTGACATGTAGGCGGGCGGGAACGCCTATTGCTTACGATACGGGAGGAAATAATGGAAAAGGCGAGATTGAATCCTCGTTTGACCAGTCAAAGTGAATAGAAGCGAGGATTAAATCATCGCCTCCCTATTTATCATAAAACTCGAGGAAAACCTTCTCTTCTTCCTGTTAACTATTTCCTTTGTTTTTCTCCCCTTTCTTCCCTTTTTTTTTCCTATTAACTAATGGTGACATGAATCAAATGACGGATTGATCTTATTTATGATGAAAAATCGCTAAAGAGGTGTGATGTTTATGTAATCGTGATTGTTCCCAAGTCATTTAGTTTGATTCTAACCATCAAACCCAACAAACGTAAGCTTTTTCAATCCAAATCCCTGCTAAATATTTTGATTGTGGTTGATTTAGATTCGTTTTTGTAGAAATTTCTATTTCATGGTTCAATGTAGTATGTATACTATGTGTTGAAATTGTTGGTGTGTTCAATTTGACGTGATGTAGCATTCTAGGGTTCCATGGATGAAAAACATAGAGAATTTGGGTATTTTTTTGTATTTTTGTTTAAGATTAGAATTGTTGTGTACATTATTGCTGATTTTTTAAGTTGTGTGAATTGCAGTGTGTTATGGCTATGCTTGCAAATGAGATATTGACTAGGAAGGATGATAAGAACCATAGGTTTTCGGAAAATTTGGAAAATGATCGACGATTGCAATTCCGAACTAGTTGGTCCTCCGTGAACAAGTATTATAACTATATTGTGAAAGATAATCCAAATGCGTTAATTGCTTTACAAAATTGTGGATTTTCTTCGATATTTCAATTTGATTTCACATATGCTGACAATAAGCTAACGGAAGCAATTATAGAGAGGTGGTGGAAGAAGACCTCAACTTTTTATTTTCCGGGAATTCCAATCGGTGGTGGTTGTAGGATGCCACAATACCATCCAGGGTTGGGCAAGCTTGATTATGCTAGATTTGATGTTACGTTTTTATCCGGTGTGAAGGCAAACCATGGTGAGAAAGTATCTCATGTAGAACAAGGACGTCTTGATTTCCCAGAACGTGAACATGAGAAGATTGGTGACTGGAGTTCGCAAGCTTCATCCATTCCGTTAAGTTTTCTTTCTAAGTATATCGAGAGTAGATAATTCACGAACAACGTCGGTGTTTGAGAAGAATTGACAAGAATATTTTTATTGCGGTGTATTGGTCGATTTTTGGTTGGAAACACTACAACAAAGGTTCATAAGGGATGGTTACCATTGTTGGGTGATTTGCAAGGTGTTGGTCAATATGATTGGGGAAATGCTGCTTTGGGTAATTTGTATGAGTTCCTTGACAAGTGGAGTTCTATAGATCATAGAGAAATGGTTGGTATATGGATGATTATTGAGTACTGGAACTACTATTATTTTTGCAACTTTCAACCGCTTTTGAGATTTGAACAGTCGATTGTCGATAACCAGTCATTATATCCTGCTATATTATTATTTAGGAAGGAGAACATAGTTGGTAGACATCAAACTGATATATTCAAGTATTTTATCGGATCAGTGCGCCAACAACTAGACATGCGAATCAAAGAGTCGGTCATATGGCAACCATAGAAAGATGACCAATAGAGTGGTTATGCAGATGTGGTGGAGGCATCCTAAATATGAGTGCATAGGATTGTGTTCTTCGATACATTGAAGGGGAAGAGGTTGAGCATGTACCTTGGCGAACGATGTTTGCAGCAGATTACTGGTGAGGTAGTGATTCCACGTGATCTTCCTTATCTTTCCTCTGTTGAGCCAGGAGAAACTATACCTGTGACACATTACTGGCTTGTGGATGACCTTTGTTACGGTCAATGGTGGGTCGAAAAAAGTATGGTATGTTTAATGCCATCAATCACACACGTACGGAACCACGATAAAATTGGTGTTGGTAGAGCAGGCCGGCGATGCAGACCTAGACGTCCACCTCCAGACATGATGTCTCAGTCATACGATGTTCATCCATCCAACCAACTAATAACACAACTACCACATGTGGAATTGAGTTTCCCCATGTACATTGATGGTCATCTTAAAACTGTGCCGGTGCTTAGGCCAACAGACTATCTGTATGATTTCTCACATATTACGGCCTCGCGGGTTAGTTCCTTTCTTTTAAATTATGAAATACATTTTATGTACCATTCTATTATGTAAAATCGTTGGTATAAGACTAATTGTTAATATTTGTTTTTCTTTTAGGGGGAGTTGTTGAGCCATTGTTTCGAGCAACACATGTTCTTGGATTATACAAGAACAGAAGTTAGCCGACGTAGTAGGGGTTTTTATTTTAGAGGGATTTCATCTTATTCTTCGGGTTTTAGCTCTGGTACACCACAGAGCCATTCGGCGAGACATAATCTACAAGAATAATTCACTCTCCATGGTACTTGTAGGCAACAGGGAGGCGGGGAGGCAACCCCACTTGGCGACCCTTTTGGAATGATGTATACCACAGTGGATTGTTATATACCTGTATTAGAGGCCCCAAACCCTTATGTTGCATCTCAATAGTATGGCGGTATTTCTCAACATCCAGATACCCCTTTCGATTTCACAGGTCCATTCGTATATCACATGGGTGTAGATATTAATATAAGTCTTTCTAGGTTAAGTGGTGACTCTTTTGATGGTGTTTTTGATACCCAACTAGATAAATGAACTTTATATGTGGATGGTTGTATGGATGAGTATTTATATAATATGTTTTTAAGAGACGTTATATTTTTAAAAAATTTAAATTAATATTAATATGGCCAACATGAAGTGCATTGTTTCCAGTAAAGTCATGTCATGTGTATATCATTTAAATTTGTTATTATTTCTTTATCAAAGGCTAGCGATTGAAGAGGCGTTGAATTTTACTTTATTTTTTTAAATAGAGCGTGGGGAACCTCTAATATCGTCAATGACATTGTTCAGTCTCATTAATGTCGGTGTTTAGTCCCGTCAGGCGTTGGGTAGGATTTTCTTCTCTCATTGAACTCTATTCAAGATACGCAATAACTGGAAACTCCCCCAACATGGACGACATACACCATCCTTACCAATTCTCCTAGAAAAACTGATCATCTTAATCCAAATAACAAACCATAAATCCAATTCTTACTATCTTCCTCACCAAATATTAATAATGGTCAATTTTTCAATGATAAAAGACATAGCCCTAGCAAGAGCCATGGTCGCTATAACAAGTGTCGGGGGTGTCGGAACACAACTGTCGGGTAAAGTATTTTGGCATCGTATCTATGAATAATACACTAGAAAACTTCCAAATGCCCAATTAAGAAACATAAAATCTTTGCAGCACAGATTCATTATCCTTAAAAAAAAGGTCAAGTTGTATGCTGCGGCAGTAACCGACGCTATTAAGAGCCTTCCGAACGGAAGTACCGAGGAAATTCATGTAAAAATATCATGCAAAATCGTTATCTAAATTAATATATTAATGTATTTTAGTATTACAAACGCATGGATGTTAATTCAAGTTACTTAACCAGTATGATTTTGGTGTCATGAAGGAACAATTAACTTTGCGGGTCTATCGTGAAAGAAGAGGACGTGATTTCATACATTATGAATGCTACAATATTCTAAAGGATTTCATTCCAGAAAAGTAAGACGAAAACGGGTAGATTTTATGGGCATATCTCTCTATAAACCCTCACGAGACTAAACTCGTCCATTGAGGCCGCCCTATGGTTTAAACGCTTGTTGCACGTGCTAAGTAAAAGCGTGTCTCATACAAAAATGAGTTAGGATTTAATTAGGGACTGCAGTCTATTTTAGTTTATTGTACTTCAACCAATGTATTATCGTTAATAATTTATAAAATCACACTACTTTTAAGAACCACTTTTTAATAATAAAATATGACACAAATTACATTGTCATAGTAATAAAAAACACTATAATAAAACATACTAAGAAATAGTAGGTCACAAGATAAACGATATTACTGCCATTCCCTATTGTCAATTATCATAAAAACATATGTCATGTCATTGTCTTTTCCCTTTAAATTTGTCATAATTATTTTTGAAAGGCTAGCAATTGAATTGTCGCTTCTTTGTTGGGGGTCACTATTATATGGTCGATTAAATATGTAAGTATAACAGTGTTTGTATTAATAGGAATGGATCTCTTTTATGTATACAGTCAATAATTATTTTCAATAAATAGAACGCTACTCACCCAATGTAACACACACCAAATTCTATAGTACTCAAATTGGAAACTCCTTTAATTTCCTACCTTGTTTCTTTTAATCTCTGCTTGTTCCCATTTATGCCTCCTTATACCCAGGTCGAAGACCAGGGCCTTACTATGGCTTTTTTCTGAAATTTTTAATACCCATGTAACCAGTTTAAATATGTCTTCTCGCATTTTATGGAGCCGGGTTCACATAAGGTTTATTGAAATTATCGGGAACCCCAACGGGCACATCCTTAAATTCATCATGCAGCTTAATAAGGTAATTAGAAATGATTTGAAAAGATTTGTGGTTATACTAATACCAATTTATCGATCCAGGCCTCCTGGTACTATGAACGAAAGGATTGTAAGTGTTTATCATTTAATTAGCTATTTATTTAAATAGGAATATCCAATTATACACTAATACAATTGATATTTTTTTCTTTATCTTAGGAGGAACTGGGTTGTAATATATATCTTACAAAATACAGAATGTCGTTCCAATATTATCATCGCTATGATAATTGTGGATTTTCGGGAACTTCAGCCGGAAGTAGTAGGCCGTCAACCAAGCCCCAATCATTCCGATGATGAATAATAGGATGGATGGTAGATTTTCTGGTTATATCTCTCTGTAAGCCCTCACGAGACTAAACTCGTCCATTGGGGACACCCTATGGTTTAAAGGCTTGTTGCCCGTGCTAAGTGCAACAGTGTCTCCTATGAAAATGAGATTTGTTTCAAACATTGTCGTGTTTTTTTTTCCTTTATTTTGTAAGTTGATCAGTTTACTTATTCACCCTAATAAATAAATACAACCCCCCTGCATTATTAAAGATTTGGCACATTGTGGAATATAATACCTATGGACCCCCCTTAAATAGTGTTTAATGCCATATATATGGATTGGTTTTATACACCACTGTAACACCTGCAATTTTTGCATGACGCTTACTCAGGGACGCGTCATGACATGGGATGAAGCTTCATCCTAAGCTTAAAAATCTTACCTAGGAATGCATCAGGGTACAGATGCATTGGCCCTGAATTATAATGTTAAGGAACTATTATGCGTGATGCATACTCGAGAATGCATCACAAGTCAAAAACGACCCTTACCCGAGAAAGGCACAAATGGTTTTGACGCGTACCCGAGAGTGCATCATAGTGCTGAGGCACTATTATCCCCGAGTATGCATCTCTAAGGCAAAAATGATCATTCAAGGGTAAAATAATAATTTTACATATCAGGGACGAATCGGTCACTCAAGGGTAAAATAGTGATTTTACATATTATGGGCAAAATGGTCATTTTATAATTAAAGTGAAAAGTTATATAATCAAGTTTTGGTCGAGGGGAAAAATAGTTATTTTAGCCAATGTATAGTCAATGAATGTCCCTTACCTTCCTTTCCAAATATGTGGACATGTGATTAAAACATATATAGGGAGGATGTATTGGTTGGAAAACAATGTTGCTAACTAGAAAGCGGATTTTCCTAGAAGCGTCAACCAGAAAGTGGATTTGGCCAACCAGAAAATTGATTAGCCTGGTAGCCCCAACCAGAAAACGGATTTGGCTAAACAGAAAGCGGACTTGGCTAACCAGTTAGCGGATTTGCCTAGAGGTGCTAACTAGAAAGCGAAAGTGCAGTCGATGGATGTCCCTTCCCTTTCTTTTATTTACTTGTAGAAATGCGAGTAAATAAAATATTTGGATGAGGTGTTGGTTGGAAAACAACATTGCTAACTAGTTGGCGGATTTGTCTATCCATGCTAACCAGTTGGCGGATTTTCCTAACGATGCTAACCAGTTGGAGGATTTTCCTAGCGATGCTAACAAGTTGGCGGAATAGCCTTAGCTATGCTAACCAGTTGGCGGATTTTCTTAAAGTGCAATAAATGGATGTTCCTTACCCTTGTTTTCCAAAAAAAAATAGAAATACGCTTTAGACATATATAGGGAGGGATCTTGGGTCAAATGTGCATGAGCGATAATGCACATATATGTGATATGGATAATACGTTGGTGCATACTTGACGCATACGCGTCAATATGCTTGTAGCTTAGCCGATAAAGCTTGAATTATGCGAAAGTATCATTCAATCATATTTCGTAATCAAGAATGCATATTTGCATACTAAGTAGCGATAGTTATGCAAATATACCTAGAGAAATTCCCTTGGCCTATACGGAATAGGATTTGCTTGGCCTTTGGCCTTGCAACGAAGTTGGAATCGATGTTGGCTTTGCCTTAATAGGCTTAAGTTGCTTGTTCCTTTCGAATTGAAACTTCGAGTGAACTACAGTCATGCTTGATCCCTTCAAGGTACGGGTTGGGTACGTAGGAAGCGCCATCCCTTTCTTTCTTTCGTTCATGCTGGAACCGTTGCAATGCATTAAGGTGCAGCACTTTGTCGTTCATATCATCTAATTTAGAGGTGATTGCGACGCTTTGGTAACTCATATCATCTGGCTTGGTAATGCTATGCAAGAGATGATTGTTACCGAACTTGTTGAGGTAGTTGCATTCTATTTGATGGATGTCCATACTACCTATCAAGCCATTCGGTATGAACGGAATATGCCTGGTTATTGCACTCTTGACAAGGGCAAGATCAGTGCATGCATCCAGCGGTCAGTCGGGGCAGAGTTGAAGAAGCAAAAAATAGGGTTGAAATGGCCTAGGTTCTATTCCAAGAAATGAGTTAGGCCTGGACAATGCTCCTAATTATGTGATGCTTGACAAAGGAATTCACCATTGGATTTAATGGCCTTGTAACCTTTGCAGAAAAGGGGTGAGTTGGGACAGTATGGAAACTACGTTTCGAGTATCATGCTTGCAAAGCATGCTTGGGAAGGCAAATCTACCTGCATTTGCCAACGAGAAGTTAAGCTTTAAGGTCTGATTACTGTCTTTCAAGCCGTGCATCGCGGAGTTTTGGACTCCCATTTGTATAGCGCCAGGGTGGAGTTATCCTGTCCGTGGCCAATGGTATCCAAGTAAGCTCTGATAAAACACTAGGGAGTGCGCGTTTTGGAACTCGTCAGTGAGTGTTCGTAATGTAACTACAAAAATTTTCCTTCAAAAAAAAAGAGAAAGTTGGAAGAGTAGGCCAACTGTTGCGCAAAAAGAACAGCTCGTGACTGCTCTGTCATTTACCTTGTAAATTTTGTATTGGACAATCAGGCCAAGTGCCTCTGCAAAGAGAAATTGTAGCTTCTATGATAGTTACTTCGCTAAGATTTGGACGCGCTCGAGTGTACTGTGAGTTTTTCAGGCCTTATTGGGCTCTTTTACCATATTGTTGGTAACCCGGAAGACCGTCGTTGGAACGGTAGCAGACAACGAGACATATCATCCCCACCCGTCGCTGGAACGGTGTGTGTTGTCATGCCTGCTAGCTCTCACTTACGAGTGGCAACCCGGAAGACCGTTAGATGTAACGGTAGGCTTGCATCTGACTACTCTGGTATTTTAGTTTTATCCACACAGTACAAAGTAAAATATTGCTTGTCATTTTCGATGACCCTTTCAACCTTCATGAACTTTGGGGACTCTTAAGTATATAGCATGGGACGTGCACTTAACATCATGTGTTGAATAAATCCTTTTGCATTTTTGAGCTTGTGGTATGGGACACATGTTTAGGGATTCAAATTGATTTTCTTAGTAGAATTGTAAAACCTTTTATGATCCTCGAGCATACGGTATGGGACGTATGTTCTGAAGGTCTCAATCGACATTTACGACGACTACGAGCCCTATTAGGATTCCTGGATATGTGGAAAGGAACGTATATTAAGAAGATCCTAATTTGTGTTCATCAACAAACATTGGACCCTTGTAGGATTTTTTTCCATCATGGTATGGGACATATGTGCAGGAAATCCAAGTCGATGAAGCTTGTCCATAATGGTTTTTGAGTTGAATTTCGGGGATGAATTCCTTGAAGATGGTAAGAATGTAACACCCGTAATATTCGCATTATGCTTACTCAGCGACGCGTCATGACATGGGATGAAGCTTCAGATTACTTAGGAATGCATCAGGGTGTGGATGCATTGGCCTTGAATTATAGTGTTAAGGCACTATTATTCGTGATGCATACTCGAGAATGCATCACAAGTAAAAAATGACCATTACCCGGGAAAAGCATAAATGGCCTTGATGCGTACCCAAGAGCGCATAGTGCTGATGCACTATTGTGCCGTGATGTAAACCCGAGTATGCATCACTAAGGCCAAAAATTTCACTCAGGGGTAAAATAGTAATTTTAAATATCAGGGACAATACGATCACTCAAGGGTAAAATAGTAGTTTTACATATCAGGGAAGAATCGGTCACTCAAGGGTAAAATAGTGATTTTACATATTATGGGCAAAATGGTCATTTTATAATTAAAGTGAAAAGTTATAATCATCAAGTTTTGGTCGAGAGGAAAAATAGTTATTTTAGCCAATGTATAGTCAATGAATGTCCCTTACCTTCCTTTTCCAAATATGTGGACATGTGATTAAAACATATATAGGGAGGAGGTGTTGGTTGGAAAACAATGTTGCTAAATAGAAAACGGATTTGCCTAAAGGCGCCAATCAGAAAGCAGATTTGGCTAACTAGAAAATGTATTAGCCTAGTAGCGCCAACCAGAAAGTGGATTTGGCTAACCAGAAAGCTGATTAGCCTAGTAGCGCCAACCAGAAAGCGGATTTAGCTAACAACTTAGCGGATTTTCCTAGAGGCGCTAACTAGAAAGCGAAAGTGCAGTCGATGGATGTCCCTTCCCTTTCTTTTATTTACTTGTATAAATGCTAGTAAAAAATATATAGGGAGGAGGTGTTGGTTGGAAAACGATATTGCAAACCAGTTGGCGGATTTTCCTATCCATGCTAATTAGTTGGCGGATTTACCTAGCCATGCTAACCAGTTGGCGGATTTGCCTATCCATGCTAACCAGTTGTCGGATTTACCTAGCCATGCTAACCAGTTGGCGGATTTTCCAAGCGATGCTAACCAGTTGGCGGATTTACCTAAAGTGCAATAAATAGATGTCCCATATCCTTGTTTTCCAAAAATATGGAAATGCTCTTTAGAAATATATAATGAGGGAGCTTGGGTCAAATGTGCATGAACGGTAATGCTCATATATGCGATGTGGCCAATACGTTGGTGCATACTTGATGCATAAGCGTCAATATACTTATAACTTAGCCGATAAAGCTTTAATTATGCGAAAGCATCATTCAATCGTGTAGCGTACTCGAGAATGTATATTTGCATACTATGTAGCGATATTTATGCACACATACCTTGTGAAAGTCCCTTGGCCTATACGGACTAGGATTTTCTTTGCCTTTGGCCTTGCAACAAAGTTGGAATCGATGTTGGATTTTCCTTAATAGGCTTAAGTTCCTTGTTCCTTTCGAAATGACACTTCGGATGAACTACAGTCATGCTTGATCCCTTCAAGGTACAGGTTGGGTACGTAGGCATCCGTAGTGCAATGCATTAAGGTGTAGCACCTTGTCGCTCATATCATCTAATTTAGAGGTGATTGCAACGCTTTGGTAAATCATATCATCTGTCTTGGTAATGATATGCAATAGATGATTGTTACCGCACTTGATGAGGTAGTTGCATTCCATTTGATGGATGTCCATACTTCCTATCAATCCATTCGGTATGAAAATAATATGCCTGGTTGTTGCACTCTTGACAAGAGCAAGATCAGTGCATGCATCCAGCGGTTAGTCGAGGCAGAGTTGATGAAGCGAAAAATAGGCTTGAAATGGCCTAGTTTCTAGTCCAAGGAATGAGTTAGGCCTGGACAATGCTCATAATTATGTGATGCTTGCCAAAGGCATTCACCATTGGTTTTAATGGCCTTGTAACCTTTGCAGAAAAAGGGTAAGTTGGGACTAGGGCTGCACATCGGGTCGGGTGGGTTGGGTCTGACCCGCTATTTCGACGGGTCGGGTGCAGGTCTCCCGCCCAGACTTCACAAATTCACTCCTTCTTGTATCTTCTTAATTGTTCTTGTATCCTGTTAACACTCTCCAACAACAATACAGCCCTTTCAATCAATTTTCCCTGCATCTTATTGAGCTTATTGAGCTTCAATCAATCTCACAACAACAATGCAGCCCATTCAAAATTTTCTACAGGAAAACCAAATGGGTTGAATGAACATTACTCTCCCAGTTACAAGAAAGAAGATATTGCCTAGTGCCTACAGTACACCAGTAACATTATGTATTGTTGCAAAGCCATTTAATAAAGTTACTGTCTTTTGCAACAAGAACTTTTAATGCAAGGGTCTCTACTTGAACCCATTCAAAAGTTCTGTAACTTAGGATTACTTAAAAGAAAACAGTTCAATAACCTGTTTACAGTTGTCTACAGTAATTAGGGAATCCATTCAAAAGTTCTGTAATTACTCTACAGTTGAAGCCATTGTTGAAAACCAAATACAGAACATTAATTAGGATTACTTAAAAGAAAACAGGTAAAAACTAAAAAATTAACATGAAGTAACTCCGAACTATCTATAAAAAGAAAAGCAAGAGTTTCAAGTTTTAGAACTCGCCAGAATCAACTGCCGCAGGATGACATTGGAACAAACTAACTTAAACTTCCTCCTCCAAGAATCATCTTCTGAGATTTCAACCATGGTGGTAGAGCATTAGGTGATTCTGAAATTACAGAAAAAGAAAAAAAAACCAAATTTTACTGAACCCTAAAATTTTAATTTCATCAATTTAAAATTAATAGAAAACATTAGGTGATTCATGGGAAATGAAGGTCTGAGTTCCATTTACTTACTTGTTTCGACGTAAAATTTGATTCGAATTTTCGAGTTTTCTTCAACTATTTCTTTATGAAGGTCTGCAACTATTTCTTCGAGTTAGGTTAGGTAGTCTCTGCAACAGTCAAAAAAAGAGTGTTATTCACTCACAAACTTAACAAAAATAGGAGTTCAGATGAAGAAAGAGTGTTACCTGATCGAAGAACAATTCCTCTCACCTCTCGCCTGTGTAAGTGTAACAGATGAAGAACAATTTTGTTCTTCTCTTTGGATCGAAGAACAAACAGATAAAGTGAAAATCCCTCATGTCATGCGTACCAAACTCACGTGTGATTTTCTGGCGGGTTAGGCGGGTGGGTCGGGTGAGAGAAGGTGTCACCCGCACCCGACCCGTTTATCAGCGGGTCGGGTCAAAATGGGAGGGTGCGGGTCGGGTTGGGTCGGGTATGTGCATCCCTAGTTGGGACCGTATGGAAACTACGTTTCGAGTATCATGCTTGCAAAGCATGCTTGGGAAGGCAAATTTACCTATATTTGCCAACGAGAAGTTAAGCTTTAAGGTCCGGGAATTTGTCTTTCAAGCCATGCATCGGGGAGTTCTGGCCTTCCAGGTGTATAACGGGGTGGAGTTCTCCGGTCCGTGACAAATGGTATCAGAGCAAGTTCCGATAAAACACTAGGGAGTGTAGGTTTTGGACTCATCAGTGAGTGTTTGTAATGTGACTACAAAAAAATTTCTTCAAACAAAGGAAAAGTTGGAAGAATATGCCAAATGTTGCGCAAAAAGAACATTTCGTGGATGCTCTGTCAGTTACCTTGTAAATTTGGTGTTGGACAATCAAGCCAAGTGCCTCTATAAAGAGAAATTATATCTACTATGATAGTTACTTCGCTAAGATTTGGACGCGCTCGAGTGTATTGTGAGTTTGTCAGGCCTTATTGAGCTCTTTTACCATATTGCTGGTAACCCAGAAGACCGTCGCTGGAACGGAGGCAGACAACGGACTGATCACCCCACCCGTCGCTGGAACGGTATGTGTTGTCATGCCTACTAGCTCTCACTTACGAGTGGCAACTCGGAAGACCGTTAGCTGTAATAGTAGGCTTGCATCTGACTGCTCTGGAATTTTTTCCACACAGTACTAAGTAAAATATTGTTTGTCATTTCGATGACCCTTTCAACCTTCGTGAACTTTGGGGACTCTTAAGTGTATGGTATTGGACGTGCACTTAAGATCATGTGTTGAGTAAATCATTTTGCATTTTTGAGCATGTGGTATGGGACACATGTTTAGGGATTCAAAATTGATTTCCTTAGTAGAACTGTAAAACCTTTTCTGATCCTCGAGCATACGGTATGGGGCGTATGTTCTGAAGGTCTCAATCGACGTTTACGAAAACTACGAGCCCTATTAGGATTCCTGAATATGTGGAAAGGGACGTATATTCAGAAGATCCTAATTTGTGTTCATCAACAAACGTTGGACCCTTGTAGGATTTCTGTACATCATGGTATGGGACATATGCGCAGGAAATCCAAATCGATGAAGCTTGTCCACAATAGTTTTGAGTTGAATTTCGGGGACGAAATTTGAAGGTGGTAAGAATGTAACACCCGCAATTTTCACATGACACTTACTTAGGGACGCGTTATGACATGGGATGAATCTTCATCCTAAGCTTATAAAGCTTACTTAGGAATGCATTAGGGTGTGGATGTATTGGCCTTGAATTATAGTGCTAAGGCACTATTATTCGTGATGCATACTCGAGAATGCATCACAAGTAAAAAATGACCTTTACCCAAGAAAGGCACAAATGACCTTGACGTGTATCCAAGAGCGTATCATAGTGATGATGCACTATTATGCCGTGATGTAAACCCAAGTATGCATCACTAAGGCCAAAAATTTCACTCAGGGGTAAAATAATAATTTTAAATATCAGGGACAAAATGATCACTCAAGGGTATAATAGTAGTTTTACATATCAGGGAAGAACACTCAAGGGTAAAATAATGAATTTACATATTATGGGAAAAATTGTCATTTTATAATTAAAGTGAAAAGTGATATTCATCAAGTTTTGATCGAGGGAAAATAGTCATTTTAGCCAATGTATAGTCAACGAATGTCCCTTACCTTCCTTTTCCAAATGCGTGGACATGTGATTAAAACATATATAGGGAGGAGGTGTTGGTTGGAAAACAATGTTGCTAACTAGAAAACGGATTTGCTTAGAGGCGCCAATCAGAAAGCGGATTTGGCTAACTAGAAAATGGATTATCCTTGTAGCGCCAACCAGAAAGTGGATTTGGCTAACCAGAAAGCTGATTAGCCTAGTAGCGCCAACCAGAAAACGGATTTGGCTAACCAGTTAGCGGATTTTCCTAGAGGCGCTAACTAGAAAACGAAAGTGCAGTCGATGGATGTCCCTTCCCTTTTTATTATTTACTTGTAGAAATGCGAGTAAAAAATATATAGGGAGGAGGTGTTGGTTGGAAAACGATATTGCAAACCAGTTGGAGAATTTGCCTATCCATGCTAACTAGTTGTCGGATTTACCTAGCCATGCTAACCAGTTGGAGAATTTGCTTAGCGATGCTAACCAGTTGGTGGAATTTCCTTAGCTATGCTAACCAGTTGGCGGATTTTCCGAGAGATGCTAACCAGTTGGCGGATTTACCTAATGTGCAATAAATGGATGTCCCATATCCTTGTTTTCCAAAAATATGGAAATGCGCTTTAGACATATATAATGAGGGAGTTTGGGTCAAATGTGCATGAACGGTAATGCTCATATATGCGATGTGGCCAATACGTTTGTGCATACTTGATGCATAAGCGTCAATATGCTTGTAGCTTAGCCGATAAAGCTTGAATTATGCGAAAGCATCATACAATCGTGTAGCGTACTCGAGAATGCTTTTTTGGATTTTATTTGCCTTTGGCCTTGCAACAAAGTTGGAATCGATGTTGGCTTTGCCTTAATAGGCTTAAGTTGCTTGTTCCTTTCGAATTGACACTTCGGATGAACTACAGTCATGCTTGATCCCTTCAAGGTACGGGTTGGGTACGTAGGCATCCGTAGTGCAATGCATTAAAGTGTAGCACCTTGTCGCTCATATCATCTAATTTAGAGGTGATTGCGACGCTTTGGTAACTCATATCATCTGGCTTGGTAATGATATGCAATAGATGATTGTTACCGCACTTGATGAGGTAGTTGCATTCCATTTGATGGATGTCCATACTTCCTATCAAGCCATTCGGTATGAACGGAATATGCCTGGTTGTTGCACTCTTGACAAGAGCAAGATCATTGCATGCATCCAGCGGTTAGTCGAGGCAGAGTTGATGAAGCGAAAAATAGGCTTGAAATGGCCTAGGTTGTATACCAAGGAATGAGTTAGGCCTAGACAATGCTCGTAATTATGTGATGCTTTCCAAAAGAATTCACCATTGGCTTTAATATCCTTGTAACCTTTGCAGAAAAAGGGTGAGTTGGCACGGTATGGAAACTACGTTTCGAGTATCATGCTTGCAAAGCATGCTTGGGAAGGAAAATTTACCTACATTTGCCAACGAGAAGTAAGCCTTAAGGTCCGGCAACTGTCTTTCCAGCCGTGCATCGGGCAGTTCTGGCCTGGATGATGTATAACGACGGGGGTGGAGTTCTCCGGTCCGTGACAAATAGTATCAGATCAAGTTCCGATAAACACTAGGGAGTGTGTGTTTTGGACTCGTCAGTGAGTGTTTGTAATGTGATTACAATAATTTTCCTTCAAACAAAAAAGGAAAAGTTGGAAGAGTAGGCCAACTGTTGCGCAAAAAGAACAATTCGTGAATGTACTATGAGTTTATCAGGCCTTATTGGGCTCTTTTACCATAATGTTGGTAACCCAGAAGACCGTCGTTGGAAAGGTGGCAGACAACAGGATTGATCATCCCCACCCGTCACTAGAACGGTGTGTGTTGTCATGCCTGCTAGCTCTCACTTACGAGTGGCAACCCGGAAGACCGTTATCTATAATGGTAGGCTTGCATATGACTGCTCTAGCATTTTAGTTTTGTCCACACAGTACTAAGTAAAATATTGTTGGTCATTTTCGATGACCCTTTCAACCTTCGTGAACTTTGGGGACTCTTAAGTGTATGGTATGGGACGTGCACTTAAGATCATGTGTTGAGTAAATCCTTTTGCATTTTTGAGCATGTGGTATGGGACACATGTTTAGGGATTCAAATTGATTGTCTTAATAGAATTGTAAAACCTTTTCTGATCCTCGAGCATACGGCATGGGACGTATGTTCTGAAGGTCTCAATCGACGTTTACGATAACTACGAGCCCTAATAGGATTCCTGGATATTTGGAAAGGGACGTATATTCAGAAGATCCTAATTTGTGTCCATCAAAAAACGTTGGACCTATGTAGAATTTTTGTGCATCATGGTATGGGACATATGCGCAGGAAATCCAAATCGATGAAGCTTGTCCACAATAGTTTTTGAGTTGAATTTCGGAGACGAAATTCTTTGAAGGTGGTAAGAATGTAACACCCGCAATATCACATGATGCTTACTCAGGGACACGTCATGACATGGGATGAAGCTTCATCCTAAGCTTATAAAGCTTACTTAGGAATGCATCAGGGTGTGGATGCATTGGCCTTGAATTATAGTGCTAAGGCACTATTATTCGTGATGCATACTCGAGAATGCATCACAAGTAAAAAATGACCCTTACCCGAGAAAGGCACAAATGGCCTGGACGCGTACCCAAGAGCGCATCATAGTGTTGATGCACTATTATGTCGTGATGTAAACCCAAGTATTACAAGAACAATACTTGCAATTAATATCTCAATTAACTAATCAGAAATAATATTTTTGGATTTTTTAGAAATTCTAAAGAACAAGAAAATAATAAAATAAGCTAGCTAAAAAAAATACAATGTGACCAAGTAGAGAGAGCACTAGGGTTTTCGGTTTTCGCCAATTTGATATATAGAACTCATATCTAATCCTCAAAATTATTGTTTCACCACTGTAATTTTCTTCGCTTCCAAGTTGACATTTATAAAGAATTGCTTATCAATCGAAAAGTATATCCCATCTAATGTTATTAAGCATGGAATATCAAATTAAAAGCATAAACAATCAGTAGAACTATCTAACCAATATATAGTTTCAAAGAATCAAATATCTAATTGATTGCATACACCGTCTAAGAACCTAATCTAAGCACGACGTATCAAACGGAAAGCATATATGATCAAATACACTATTTATGCAATAGTTAATCAAGCTAACAATGAAGATAAATTACTAAACATTTAAACCGTATATTTATAATTTTTCCATAATCAAAATTGGTTTCTACCCAAAACCCTAGTCACAAAAATCAGTGAGACATGGAGATAGATTTCTTCAAACCCATAAAATATAATCAACAAAAGTAGAGATAGAGAAATTTCACTATTCACAGCCGCCGTCAAAACCTCCAACCCAGAAATCTCCAGCGAACTCGTCCTCTTCTGGCCGTTCACCTCCAGGAATTCTATCTATCCCCATGTCTCTATCTCTGCCTCTTTTCTCTAGCCTATAGCTTTTTCTTCTTGTACACCTACCACCTATCTCTCCAAAACAGAACCTAAAATTGATCTTCCCTCTCTACGCCTCTTCTCTCCCTACTCCACCGTACCAGGAGAAAAGAAAACCTCTGCATCAGCCTCCTTCCTTTTACTGCCTCACCTAGGTCTTTGTAGCCTTCAACAGTCGCTTTCCCCCTTCTCTCACCTCTCTTCCCAATCAATCGATCAGAGACCTCACAACCTAGCCTCCACCTACCCTCCAAACACAACAAAACCTAAACAGAAAAGAAGATGTTCCAAGAAAAGTCGCTATCTCTCCCTCTTATACGGCCGTCCTTTCTTTCCCCCAATCACATCAACCCTAGTTTTTTTTTTAAATCCATCACCTCCCACGTGCTACTACCAAACTCTCTACTCTATCTATCTTACCACTAACTCATCCACTTGACAAGAAAAGCTAACACCACCCTCTCTCTGTAATTCTTTTATTCTTTTAGTTCACGTGATGTCCCCTTCTCTAATTCCCTTTCTCCTCTTTCTTTGTACTTCAACTGACGCACCCCTACTTCTCTTCCACCTGATGTCCTTTCTTTGACTAACATGTCTCCATCTAGGTATTCATACGTCCTTTTCTTTTACAAACTTTTCTCTCTTTTTATGGCCACCACGTGCTTGCTTTTCTCCCTAGGTTCATGTCCACTAGCCAACCGGACTACAGCCTACTCCACTCAACCTTAAAAGAAACTACCCGACCATAGCCTACTCCTGATCTTCATTCCAAGTCTTATATGCTCCAGCCTCACTACCTGACCGTACACCATCTAAACTTCTATCCAGCATCCGCATGATAAGAAGAGATAGCCAACCCTCTACCAATTTCAGACCAATTTTATCCATTTTGCCATTTTATTTGTAACGTCCGGTTTTCCGATGTATCGACTATAAAAACATAAAAATACATTATTAGTATAAATTGAAGTACTAGTAAATATAAATTAGGAGATAAAAATGTATAAATTAAATCTGTATCAAACACCGCCAAACCTATATTTTGCTAGCCCTCGAGCAAAACTAATCTAAAATTAAAATTAAAATTCTACCTCACTTTCGCAGGAATCGCGACTAGATTTAGCATATATAATAAGCCTTTAAACCCCTAAGTGGCCTTAGCGGACGAGTTTTGTCTCGTGAGGGTTTACAAGAGGTATACCCACAAAACCTTTACTCCAAATTCTAGCTACCTGTGAACGATCGAGGATAGACACTAAACAGTCTATTTAGTTGGCGTACTAAATTCTTCGACGATAAGAATCATTACCCTGTATGAATCCGATTGGTGTACACGAGTTTACACTCATCGTACTAAAATCCATATCAGAATGTAAAACTCTACTCAAATAATCATTAAACATCCAAAATTGGATAAAAATTCACATTGCTCGAAATCAATCAAATTCAAACACATGGATAGATTAGAAGATGAAAATAGTAATGAATGGTGCATATGTTGACTAAGGTGAACAGTGTTTTTCAAAATATTAGTATAAAGTCTGGCTCGGATGCTCCTATTTTTATTATTATTTATATACATAATTTTCTTTTCTTTTTTCTTTTTTTTTTCATTTTTTTATGACTACATGATTAGATCTTTCGAATCTAAGCGCATGCTCCTTTTAAAAAAAAAAAAAGATTACATGATAGTTCTCATGGATCCTGCATTCCACGCTTGCTTAGGCGACGGAGACAGGGAGAACACACACATATTTCTATCAAAGTGTCAATTTTTTTTTTTTTTTTTGACAAAATTAAAATTCTAAAGCATCCGAGCTACGACCTTATGGCAATACTAGGGCCCCACCAAATCACTTATAGAAACATAAGATTGTAAAAAATAAAATTAGAAAGTGATATGATTATGATGATTCCGAGATATGCTTGTTCAATGATTATCATGTTATTTCTAACACCTGAGTGCATTCAGATATGAATAGACCATTTAGCCGGGCACACCAATTCCTATAGAAAAGAGCTATGTTTCCATCTACCTAGAATGGTTAGTGTCATCCTGAATAATTCACAAGTTTCTAAATTTTCGGAGTTTCTTTATTGGCATCAATTTTCCAAAACTCTACCCCCAAACCTAAATTTAACATTGTCCTCAATGTTTCAAACCGTGCAACCTAGAATGGTACGCAATAAATATAAATAAGAGAAACAAATGTAAATTAAATAGAAAGGATTGGAACGTCTCACCTGATTGACGCAAGAAAAGCAATGTTCTCTGTAACACACATCAAACGATAGTAATAACAAAGAACACCAAAAATAAAAATAAACAAAAATCCTAAAAAGAAAATAAAAACAAGAAAATAAAAATCTACCTAATGGATATGTACAGAAAGAATCCCCATACACTAATAACCTGAAAATTTGGGGATCAACCAAAAATACAATATATACAAATGACAGTTTCACACTTATATTATGGCAACACGACGACACTGAAACTATCACAAATAAGGGATTACCCCCAAACAAAGTTTGTACTACACTCGAAAGTGCATAAAGAACATAATATGGGGATAATATTGGTACTGGGGAAATATCAATTGGTTCATGCACAATGTCAGGAACAGGAAAGTCCTCTGGGTATTTAGATGCAAAGTGATCCAGCAAAACTTGAGAAGCACATAATTCTAACCCATAATTAGGTAACTTTTGGAAGTATAGGGGTCTAGAAACAACCTCTAAGTCGGGTGAATGATCTTGTGAGATAGATTCATCTATGGAATTAGGAAAATCATCTACACAATAATCCACATGGTCATCTATATGTTCTATATGAAACAGAGAGTCACTACAAGACTGATCATCACCAGCAAATAATTTCTGGCATTCCAGAACTCTCAATCTTTGTTTCAAACTAGGCGGTCTGTGTTTATAAAACTTTTCATATAACATTAGAGGTGATTCTTCACTTACCAGATGTGAAGCAAGAACTTCCTCATGTCGTGACCGATTCATATATTCCCGAAGTGTCATCTTAGATGACGTCTCAATAGGTGAGACAAGATCTTCCTTATGTCCTGACCAATCCATATATTCCCGAAGTGTCACCTCCTGAGAAGGAGTCATCATCCTCGGAAAAGTACCTGAAAAGAGATACTAAAACACAAAACGAGTCAACTAAAACTAAAAATCATAAGATAAAATAAAAATATATACAAAATAAAAAATAAAAATAAAAATAAAACCTAAACTACGATTAGAAAATCAAAAATACTAATTACAGTATTCCACGACCGCTCCCCGGCAGCGGCGCCAAAATTGATAGGATTTTAGATTACCTTATATTAATAACTGCAATCGCATGACGCCTAACTAGTAGACAACGACAAGTACGGGTCGAACCCACAGGGAGCGGGAACAATACTTGCAATTAATATCTCAATTAACTAATCAGAAATAATATTTTTGGATTTTTTAGAAATTCTAAAGAACAAGAAAATAATAAAATAAGCTAGCTAAAAAAAATACAATGTGACCAAGTAGAGAGAGCAGTAGGGTTTTCGGTTTTCGCCAATTTGATATATAGAACTCATATCTAATCCTCAAAATTATTGTTTCACCACTGTAATTTTCTTCGCTTCCAAGTTGACATTTCTAAAGAATTGCTTATCAATCGAAAAGTATATCCCATCTAATGTTATTAAGCATGGCATATCAAATTAAAAGCATAAACAATCAGTAGAACTATCTAACCAATATATAGTTTCAAAGAATCAAATATCTAATTGATTGCATACACCGTCTAAGAACCTAATCCAAGCATGATGTATCAAACTGAAAACATATATGATCAAATATACTATTTATGCAATAGTTAATCAAGCTAACAATGAAGATAAATTACTAAACATTTAAACCATTTATTTATAATTTTTCCATAATCAAAATTGGTTTCTACCCAAAACCCTAGTCATAAAAATCAGTGAGACATGGAGATGGTTTTCTTAAAACACTTAAAATATAATCAACAAAAGTAGAGATAGAGAAATTTCACTATTCACGACCGCCGTCAAAACCTCCAACCCAGAAATCTCCAGCGAACTCGTCCTCTTCTGGTCGTTCACCTCCAGGAATTTTATCTCTCCCCCTGTCTCTATCTCTGCCTCTTTTCTCTAGCCTCTAGCTCTTTCTTCCTGTACACCTACTACCTATCTCTCCAAAACAAAACCTAAAATTGATCCTCCCTCTCTACGCCTCCTCTCTCCCTACTCCACCATACCAGGAGAAAAGAAAACCTCTGCGTCATCCTCCTTCCTTTTACTGCCTCACCTAGGTCTTTGTAGCCTTCAACAGTCGCTTTCCCCCTTCTCTTACCTCTCTTCCCAATCAATCGATCGAGACCTCACAACCTAGCCTCCACCTATCCTCCAAACACAACAAAACCTAAACAGAAAAGAAGATGTCCCAAGAAAATTTGCTCTTTCTTTCCCCCAATCACATCAATCCTAGCTTTTTCTTTCAATCCATCACCTCCCACGTGCTACTACCAAACTCTCTACTCTATCTACCTGACCACTAACTCCTCCACGTGACAAGAAAAGCTAACACCACCCTCTCTCTCTAATTTTTTTCTTCTTTTATTTTACGTGATGTCCCCTTCTCTAATTCCCTTTCTCCTCTTTCTTTGTACTTCAAATGACGCACCCCTACTTCTCTTCCACATGATGTCCTTTCTTTGACTAGGCTGTCTCCATCTAGATATTCATCCGTCCTTTTCTTTTACAAACTTTTCTCTCTTTTTATGACCACCACGTGCTTGCTTTTCTCCCTAGGTTCATGTCCACTAGCCAACCGGACTACAGCCTACTCCACTCAACCTAAAAAGAAACTACCCGACCATAGCCTACTCTTGATCTTCAGTCCAAGTATTATATAGTCCAACCTCACACCTGACCGTACACCATATAAACTTCTATCCAACATCTGCATGATAAGAAGACATAGCCAACCCTCTATCAATTTCATACCAATTTTATCCATTTAGCCATTTTATTTGTAACGTCCGGTTTTCCGATGTATCGACTATAAAAACATATAAATACATTATTAATATAAATTGAAGTACTAGTAAATATAAATTAGGAGATAAAAATGTATGAATTAATTTTGTATCAGTAGTGCCAACCAGAAAGCGGATTTGGCTAACCAGAAAGAGGATTAGCCTAGTAGCGCCAACCAGAAAGCGGATTTGGATAACCCGTTAGCGAATTTCCCTAGAGGCGCTAACTAGAAAGCGAAAGTGCAGACGATGGATGTCCTTTCCCTTTCTTTTATTTACTTGTAGAAATGCGAGTACATATATAGGGAGTAGGTGTTGGTTGGAAAACGATGTTGCTAACCAGTTGGCGGATTTGCCTATCCATGCTAACCAGTTGGCGGATTTTCCTAGCCATGCTAACCAGTTGCCGGATTTTCCTAGCGACGGTAACCATTTGGTGGTTTTTCCTTAGATATTGTAACCAGTTGGTGGATTTTCCTATCGATGCTAACCAGTTGGTGGATTTTCCTAAAGTGCAATAAATGGATGTCCCTTACCCTTGTTTTCCAAAAATATGGAAATGCACTTTAAACATATATAGGGAGGGAGCTTGGGTCAAATGTGCATGAGCGGTAATGCACATATATACAATGTGGCCAATACGTTGGTGCATACTTGATGCATAAGCGTTAATATGCTTATATCTAGCCGATAAAGCTTGAATTATACGAAAACATCATTCAATCGTGTTGCATAATCGAGAATGCATATTTGTATACTAAGTAGCGATGGTTATGCATACAATCCTTGCAAAAGTCCCTCGGCCTATACGGACTAGGATTTGCTTGGCCTTTGGCCTTGCAACGAAGTTGGAATCGATGTTGGCTTTGCCTTAATAGGCTTAAGTTGCTTGTTCCTACGAATTTCCACTCCAAATGAAGTACGATCCGTGACAACCACTGTTTTGTGTTTCAATGTAACCAATAATTCATTATCCCCTATAAATATATGAAATCTTGGTCATACTAACACACATCCTATTTTCCCCATCTCCTCTCCATCTACAAAAACAAACTAATATCTTCTCCTTATTGTATTTGTAGTAATCTTTTACTTAAAAAATTATGGCCCATAGGATTACAGAGCAAGAAGATTTAGACATCGTTTGTTCTTGGGTGGTTGTTAAAGATGAAGATTTGCAACGAAGGGACGTAAACGGATTAACCTTTTGGGACCGAGTCATGGAAGAGTTTGCAAACAATAATCCTAACCATAAAGGAAATCGTGTTGTTCAAAGTAGGTCTATGAGGATAATAAGATCAATAAGAGTTTATGTTGGCTGCAGCTGCAGATGATGATACAGAGCATTGATTCTCAGTAATTACCTAAATACATATTGAAACCTCGTTAGTTACCTAAAAACACACTTTATTTTTAATTGTAGGAAGAGATGGCCAAAATATGGTTTATAAATGTTTTTATGGTTCCTATTTTATTTGCAAAGCAAACTTTCCTGAGTTTAACCCAGAACTCACGCCGCACCGGTGGGCAACTCCCCGAAGTTCAGATAAGGTAAAACAGTTAGATTTTGTGGGCATATCTCTGTGTAAACACTCACGAGACAAAACTCGTTCATTAGGGCCACCCAACGGTTTAAAGGCTTATTGCACGTGCTAATTGCAACCGTGTCTCCTACGAAAATGATATAGGGTTTAATTAGGGACTGTACTGTGCTTTTGTTTATTATACTTAAACCAATATATTGTCGCTAATTTGTTATTAAATAGCACTATTTATAAGAACCAACATTTAATAATAAAATACGACACGAATTACACTACAATAATAATTAAAAAAATTATATTTAAGCATAATAAAAATTAAACGGTTACAAGGTAAACGATAATACTTAGATTTCCTAATGTTCGTTATCATAAAATGACCCATCGGAATCGTCATCATATTGTTCTCCTGCATCCTCAATATTTTCCCAGGGTATTCATCATGAGCTTCTTCCTCCGGGAAAGCATCCTTTTCCAGATTTACGTCGTCTGAATCTGTATGGACGTCTACGGGGTTTTCGATTTCAACGGGTTGGTTACGACGATACCCTTCACCGTGATGGTTCCAAATGTGTTGATGGAGATCCAAACTTAGGGTTTTCCACCCCATTGGGTCATTAAAAGTAACCGGAGCCGGCCTAACGTTTCCCTGCACTTGTCGCGTTGGTTATGCCCTTTGCATTCCCCAATCTTCATCGCAGTATTTGTTCTCCACCACTATGTTGTGCATTATTAAACATGCTCCCATTATTGACTTCATTTCATACTTTTTATGAAACATGCATGGTTTATCGAGAATTTTTAATTTGCATTTGAGAGTCCCGAAAGCTCTCTCCACATCTTTCCTTTTAGCCTCTTGGTAATCGTTGAAAACTTTTTTTCAACTAATCGTCGATTCCTTATACGCTTGGACCAGTACTTTATACTGCGAATATATACCATCTTCTAAGTAGTAACCCTCTGTGTAATAGTGACCGTTGACAATGTAATTGCAAAGAGGGGAAACACGATCTGGATGTTGACAAATACAACTGATTGGTTCAAAATATTGATATCATTGTTGGACCCCGCTTTACCGAAGTACCCATGCCAAAACCGTCTATCGTAAGAAGTTACACCCTCTAAAATGATAGTTGGACCATATTTATAATTCTAATAATGATTACCATCCCTGTATCTTGGGCAATTCTTCCATGACTAGTGCAAAAAATCGATACTTCCAAGCATAATAGGAAAACCACGCGCTTCATTCTCTCTCAACAACCTTTGTGTATCATCATGGGTGGGTCTACGTATGTATCTTTCGTTAAACCCATATAGCACAGCTTATAGAAATTTCTTTAAATACTTGTGGTTAGTTGAGGCACCCATTGCACAATAATCATCAATGCTATCAGGAGAAACACCCTTGCACATGCACTTCATAGATGCAATCAATTTCATCTGTGGTGAATGACCCATAATTACAGTTGCATCTGACCGCTGTTCGAAGTCCGGGTCCATAACTACAACAGTGCTTAAGATACGAAGGAATAATGGTCGATACATACCGAATCAACAGTGAATTTTTTTTTTCCATAAGTACGGTTGTAGTTGAAGCAGTCTTGCATCATCTTAGCATCAGCTTGGACACGATTTCTATGGACTATCTCCCTAGATTTAACTTGAACTAGTGTAGGTTGGTGTAAATCATGGGCATCATGTACAATATGCTGGTACAATAACACTGCATCATCATCATCAGAAGATATTTCTAAATCATCCCTTTTCTTCATCTTCATAAGTGTTTTGAAAAAATTCATCTAGCACTCAAATACAAATATGAAAATAAGATACTCAAAAATATGATAACCAAAGTATTTGAAACACTTGAAAGTTGGTGTGTTGAGTGAAGTGTTTGGTGCAGACTATTTATGCACATCACAATTCATCTGGATGGTTGTGTTATAAGCTTTGGAAGTGTTTATTAAACGAAATCGTGTAAGTCGTAGGATTGTCATATGACCGTTTATAATCATGTGGCACGCATTGGAGAGAGGATTCTAATCTCTCCTGGGAGAGGTTTCAATCCTCGCTTCCTGTCGGAACCTTTGAATCGTCAACGTCTATGAACATCTTATGGCTATGATTTGATGACAACAGTTAAATTTTGTTAGCGAGGATTGAAACCTCGCCTGGACCCTTTAAGACTCGTTTTTTCCCTAGATCGTTGGATGCACAACGACTCTAATCATCCCACGGTTCTCAAAGTCTAACTACCAAGGACTCTTTTTTATGATTTTCTTATGTATACACATGTTTCTCCACCGGTATATTCACCCAAATTCATCTGAATTCCTTCTACTCTTCTCATGTGTACTTTGTTGAACAAAACATAAAACTAATTCTTACTATCTTCTTCACCCAATCTTAAGAATGGTTAACTTTTAAAAGAGAGAAGACATTGCCCTAGCTAGAGCCATGGTCGTTGTAACAAGAGACGGGGTTGTTGGAACACAACAGACGGGTAGAAGATTTTGGCATCGCATCAATGAAGAATACACCAAACAACTTCCAAATACCCAATTAAGAAACGTAAAATCTTTGCAGCAAAGAGTCACCGCCCTTAAAAAAGAGGTCAAGTTGTATGCTTCGGCAGTAGACCCTTATATTAGAAACCCTCCGAGCGGAAGTTTGAGTTGGGTCCAGAATTCAATATGATCTAGGTCAGAAACAATATGAGTTGGGTCCACCACCTAAGAGATGGAAGTTTGAGGATGTTTTCCAAATATGGAAGAACACTATGGAGGATATGAACCCTGAAACCTGCAATGATAGGGACCATCAAACTCTGGCAACCTTTCCCACCTCTGCATTAGAAACCATGGTCGATTTGGATGTGGATACCGATGACGCTATAGGTACAAGTACCCAAGGCGTACAATAATGATATAATAATCCTGACGAACCCAGAGAGTTCAAAGGTAGCGATGTCCTTAGGCACGTGCTGCAGAGGAGAGAGCTAGAAATGGGGGAGTTAACAACCTTGCTAATGTTATGAGGGAATCCAACAAGGTCAAATTCAACAAATACGATAAGGGGGACAGAATGTTTCGTTGATATTTGGATATTAAAAGGGGCACGGAGGAAAAGAGAATTATGGAGATTAATTTAGACACGTTGGTGACAATTAGCAGTTGTTAAAGTAATTATTTATAGTTAACCGTTTATCTAATTTAGTTGTATTTTAAATTTATTAGTTAACTTTTTAGAGTCACCAACAATAGGATGTATTGTGGTTATATAGGATTATGCTTTTATTTTGATTAGTGTACCCCCATTTTAAATTAATCGATATTACCGCATTAACAAAAACAAAACACTATATGTTTTCAAATACAATGGATAACATTGAAATATTCATTATACATTATATCTTGGAATACAATCCTTAAGGAGCTCTAACAATGCATCGTGCTTAAACGGTTTCCCCGTGTCCCCACGAAAAACTATTCGAGCTCTTGTTTTCTACATCAAACAAAAAATAAAAAATGGATTAAAGTTAGTAAGACCCTTAAATATTAGTTAGTATTATACAAAATTGTTAATGAATTAAATTATATTTTCCATACTCATTCGTTACTCGTATGACAATGCATGCTGACTTATGGTGACTGGAAATAGAATTGTAAGAAAAGTTTTTATTTTATCGCTAATCAGATTGAATCTATGTTTAACCGAGATCTTGGTTCTGTTGTTCTCATTTCCGGTAAGTTCTTCAAAAGCTCGAAATACACGGTTCCAAAATAATTTTCCTTCATTTTCAAATGACCCTTCAGTAAGAAAGTTTGAAACTGAAATCCAGGCTTGCACAAGTTCTGTTATAACTTGAGATAAATAACCTTTGGAGACGTATAAGGAACAAGTTGTTAGACATTTATGGGAATGTGGGTATAATTTTTTTTTCGGTACAAGTAGGATGACAACTAAGTAATGGTTAATTTTTTATCTATTTATGGGAATGATTATTAACAATTTGTAGTTTAACAAGTGTACTACTTTTCTCTTTTCATAAAGTGCATTAATATTATTTTTAGATTTTACTAAATTAGAAAAATATCAAACATGTGTTGGATTCTTTTCAGTAGTGCTTGGGGAACCTCTAATATCGTCAATGTCATTTTTGAGTCTCATTAATATCACTGTTTAGTCTCGTTAGACGATGGGTAAGATTTATCTATTTCATTCAAACGTTGGATTATTACTTTTTTTAACTATTTATAATCACAATCAACATTATTTGTACCCGGCCCATTACATCTTTCGATATCATATCTATAGTCTTTGCACGCAGGTCTTCATACCTTACAAAATCATTCGACATTCTTTGTATACATCAAAGCACATCTTTCTATTTTATCAGAGTTATATAATTATGTAAAATAACTTGGCACACATTACCACTTAACGTTCATAAATTAACATAAAAACATAAACTTTAATTACGAAAAACAGCATTGCATCATATTCATCAAATCCAAACAAACGAAAAAACTATAACATAAAAACCTATAATCAAACTAGTGAATCCTCGTTGTCGGAATTAGGATGAGTTGGTTCTCGTTATAATCGTGTCGGGTTCATATGAGGAAAGATGTCTACTATAGTGAGTAACAATGATTAAAACGAAATGTCGTTCCATGTTTTACAAGATATGCAATACGAGAAGCTTCGACCTGCAATAAATAACCAAAAATATAGAATTAGTGTATTATTGGAAAATACATTTCAGAATACATCCAATTAAATAGTAAACACTTACAATCTTTTGGTTTGTCATCCATGATGCCCTAGTTTGATATAGTGGTATTTGTATTACCATTAACCTTTGCATATTATTTTTGATAATCGAGAACCGACTTCTGATAAAGTTGATGCTACGGTTGTTTGGGTTCCCATCAATCTCATTAAACATTTGTAGCACTTGGTCAATAATAACACTGGTGGCGTTTGTTGTCCGACGACCTGTTGTTGTGTAGCATAATAGTAAGACCAAAAAAGGTTTTGATCTTGTTCTTTTGTATAAGTAGCCATTAGTACTCTGAAAAATGAAGATTATAAAATAGGAACGATGAAAAGCAAAGGAATAGATGGGTATGAGAACTTGAGATCTTGTTGTGTGTTATATTGAGCGACAAGTGTTGTATTTATAGAGATAGAACATCTAAATGGTTTCGAGTCATGGATGATTATTTGCAGTGTCTACTCTTTCATCATGTGTCCATTCACTATAGGAGACACCCAAGGTTGTTATTTGCATTGTATAGCCTTTTATCGTGTAGTCATTCACAATATAGCATTGCAATGGGCCCACCACATGTCTTTGCAGTTTTAATCTTGTCAAGTCAAGTAGGAGATGAAGAGATAGGCTAATATTTGCAGTGTCTGGCATTTTATCGTGTTATCATTCCTAAATATGCAGTGTCAATTAATAAAAACCAACATCAATTATTCAAAATAACTATACACCATATTCCTTAAATTAAAACCGATAGTCACACTAAACATAATGACACCTAATCAGTCCATTCCACCAAAAGACAAACTGGACATTTCCAGTAATGTTTTTCATGCTTATTTTTTTCTGTAGAAGTGTGCATTTCCATATAAGTGTTACAATTAGGCATTGAGCATTCATTAATACTAGAACATTCAAATTGACTATTATATATTATGTTTGGACAGTGCTTGGTCTGGTGACCTTCTTCTCCACAGCGATTGCACACACATGTCTTCAATTTGGCTTTAACTTTGAAGTTTTTGCAAATGTCATTTACCATTTCATATTCTTTAGCTTTCACAACATCTTCTATCAATTGTGCTTCTTCACGATAATTTGGATATTAACATTGCAAACACCTAATCTTTTCCGGTTGTGATTCAATGACCATTTTGATGCCAAGATAACCATTCTGCGGACTCTTAGAATACATCCAGGGGAATTGCATCAAACTATGGTTATCCATGGAACATAATGGACAAACCTCTTTTGCTTCCATACATAAAATCTGCTTTCCTTTGCTTTTAGAATACATATTGAAGGTATTGGAGTTGTGAATGCTTTGTGTAAGTTGTGTTTAGAATAAATTATATAGAGTGGTGGTCTTATACAAAAAAAAATTACCGTTGTGTAACGGTTCATATATTCGTTGGATGTAAGGTTCAAAAAATCTACCTGTTAGGCGTTATGACACCGTGTGATAAATAGTCGTTTAATTAAGGTTTAAAAATATAGTCGTTGGACCTTTAAGCATATAAATAGGATAACACATTCTCTATCAAACACTACTTCATTCAAACTAATAATTATCCATCATTCACTACTTTCTTCAGAGTAAAAATCTTTTACAATGGAAAGTCCATCATCACCTATTAATTCAATTGAATAGATACTCAGAAGATGCAGACGAACTACTCCATCATCATCATCATCTACCAAGTCAACTACTCCCTCATCATCATCAACCAAAAAATCAATTAGATCTATAGAAGAAGCTATACGCAAGAGAAGCAAACCAATGACTGACATGGAAAAAAAAGAAAGCAAGAAACGAGGTTACGACCAATTCAACGAAGAGAAAGGTTAAAGTGGGTTGTGGATGAGACATAATGGATTAGGAATTATTACGTCGTCATGGTTTTTCCGGAAGAAGATCGGGATGATGGTATATTTTGGAATTTTGTAAAAACAGGACATTATGTTCCCACACCGGACGCGAAGTGGAAGGGTCCACACCATGATTACACAGCCGACTATGTTTGCAGAACGACCATTCATGTTAGGAAGTTGTGCATCAATTACAACGAGTTTCTCGCTAGGCACATAGAGGATAAGTTTGCGACACATGATGCATATACCAAATGGAGAGGAGAGTTGTTTATTCATTTCGAAGATGCATGCATAGTTGAATATCGTGTCGAGAAATAAAGGAAGATTTATCTCTTTCTCGGGGCTTAGTACTATGTTATCCAGGTCTAAATATAATAGGTCTAAGTATCACCTAATTTTAATAAAATATATAATTTTAAGTTTTTAGCTATTAATGGGAAAATGTCTTACTTTTGGACATTGCCTGGTCTCATCATATCTTTACAACTGTTAAAACATGTTATATTTACAGATTTGAAAATCCATATCAATAAACCATGTGAATGACCTCCTGTCATGTCGGATAAAGTTAAATTTGGGTCAGCCAAGGTTTGAATCCCCATTCTATAGTCTAACGCTGAGTAACATGGCCTTCACCTCACACTCTAACCCTTATAAAATCCGATCGTCTCTACCAATGAAGCCACACCTCAACTCATAATATTTAACTCATTCACTCCTTGTAAAAGCAAAGGATTCAACTATTATCTCATTGCATATCCTACATTAAAAATGGTTGTATATTCGTCTGAAGAAGATGTGGCGATTACTACAGCTTGGGTCGTTGTGTCTCTACTATAATAGGTCTGTCAACACCGAGTGACGGCCATAGAATTTTGGAGCCAGGTTTTCGATAAATATGTAAAACTATTAGAAAATCTTAATAACAGAACGAGGGAGACTATACAAAGTAGGGTTTCTGTAATAAAAAGAGCAGTAAGAGATTATAAGAAATCCAAAAAAAAATTAATAGAGACATACCTCCTCATATCACAGTTGACATAATTGTAAGTGGAATTTATTTACTACCATATCTTAAAAGATTTACATTTCGATTATACCATAAACTTTTTTTTTACTTATGTAGGTTGAGTATGCAAATTCACTCTACTTTGAGTAGACCGGTAGACATTTCATATTTTATCAAAGCTATAAAATGTGTATACAGAACTTTCCATCGCTTAACACAGTGAAACAACCGGTGATCCTCCCCAGCATAGGGACGAGGATTAATATAAATGGGCGTCTTTTTAGGAAATATTTTGTGGGTAGATCTTCTTTAAACCCTCAGGAGACAAAACTCGTCCATTGGGGCCACCCTATGGTTTAAAGGCTTGTTGCACATGCTAAGTGTAACCGTGATTCCTACGAAAATGAGTTACGATTAATCAATATAATTATCCGATAAATTTAATAATTACCTTGTACTATCTCCTATAATCAATAAAATTATTAGAGCATCCTAGTTAAAAAACAGATTCAAACATCAAGCTTGCCTAATCCTCAACAAATAGAGCAGTCGTATAGTATAAGCGAGGTGTGAGAAATAAACTTAAAAGGGAGGTAAAAGAGGTCGGTAAACCACCGTCAACAAATAGAGCAGTCGTCATAGAAACCCATTATCACGAATCAAGCCACAACTTACTTCAGTATAAACCCAACCGTAAACCACCGTCGGTTGCTTTCTCTTGATACCAACAGATAAAACTATCACCACAGTTTCTTCTACACCTTCTTCAAATCCATCATAAACCACCATCTTCTCTGTAACCCACAAATCCATATTCTTCTCCACTTCAGCCATGATAATCTCCATTGTCTTAAGAATCCAAACTAACCCAATTTCCAATCTACATCATAACCCCAAATCACCTGAACCTTAATTTCAATACCAGTATCAACAAACCCCAAACTAAACCTCATTTCTGACTTTGTATCAACAAACCCAAAATTAAACCTAATTTCTGACTTTGTATCAACAAACCCAGATAAATCAGACAGAAACCCAGATTTCTTGCTTTGAAGTTTCACTCTCTCCCCATGTTTCTTCTTCTTCGATATCAGCTCAAGAACAAGCTTTATCTTCTTCCTTCAACTGCAATCTGGTCCTGAATCAGACCTTCTCTCGTTGTTTCTCTCTTGAGCTCTAACTCTCGATCTGATACCCATTCTTTTGAGAATAAAAGAACCAAAGTATGCCTAATGCTTTAGATGTTCCACAGGGGAGTGTGGCGGTGGTGAAGCCACGTCTTACTTTTCCTAACCTTACATCTTCAATTAATCTCTAGTGGACTTCACGAGCTTGAGTTAATCTTTTGCCTTGAGAAGATTAAGTGTTTTTTTCCCCAAATGCCATTTAAGATGTTTATTCTTCGAATGATCGAATTCACTTGTAATTCCTATAAAGAGCCTAAACCAACTATATTAGCCAAATAAGGAGGCCTAGCTAGTATCAATAAGGTATAATTATGTCACACGAATGTGTTTATCACGTATTTCCATGTATTTGGAAAAGAGGGGTAAGGGACATTCATTTACTGCATTGTAGGCAAATTTCCCAACTGGTTAGCATGGCTAAGGCAATTCCACCAGCTGTTAGCATAGCTAAGGAAATTCATCAAACTGGTTAGCATGGCTAGGCGAATCCGCAACTGGTTAGCATAGCTAGGTAAATCCGTCAACTAGTTAGCATAGCTAAGACAATTCCTCCAACTGGTTACAATAGCTAAGATAATTTCATTTTCTGGTTAGCAACATCGTTTTTCAACCAACACCTCCTTCCTATATATGTTTTACTCGCATTTCTAAGAGTAAATAAAAGAAGGGGAGAGGACATCCATCGACTGCAATTTAGGCAAATCCGCCAACTGGTTAGCATAGTAGGCAAATCCGCCAACTGGTTAGCTTAGTAGGAAAATCCGCCAATTGGTTAGCATAGTAGGCAAATCCGCCAACTCGTTAGCATAGCTAGGAAAATCTGCTTTCTGGTTAGCATAGCTAGGAAAATCCACCAATTGGTTAGCATTGCTAAGGAAATTCCACTTTCTGGTTAGCAACTTTGTTTTCCAACCAACACCTCCTTCTATATATGTTTTACTCGCATTTCTACAAGTAAATAAAAGAAGGGGGGAGAACATCCATCGATTGCATATTAGGCAAATCCGCCAACTGGTTAGCATAGCTAGGAAAATCCGCTTTCTGGTTAGTATAGCTTAGACAAATCCGCTTTCTCGTTAGCATGGCTAACGCAAATCCACTTTCTGGTTAGCCAAGTCTGCTTTCTAGTTGGCATGGCTAGGAAAATCCGCTTTCTAGTTAGCCAAGTCTGCTTACTAGTTAGCATAGCCAGACAAATGTCCCCTCCCTATATATGTCTTAATCACATTTCCACATATTTGGAAAAGGAAGGTAAGGGACATTCATTGACTGCACTTTAGAAAAATCATGACTATTTTGCCCCTTGCTCAAAACTTGATGAATATGACTTTTCACTTTTAATTATAAGATGGCCGTGTTTCTCATGGTGTGTAAAATTATTATTTTACCCATGAATGACCGTTTTGCCCCTGGTGTATAAATTACTACCCCTGAATGATTATTTTGTCCTTGATATGTAAAATTACTATTTTACCCTTGAATGACCGTTTCGTCCCTGATATTTAAAATTACTATTTAACCCTTGAGTGATCCTTTTGTTATGGCATGTAAAGTTATTATTTTACCCCTGAGTGACCGTTTTGTCTTTGATATGTAAAATTATTATTTTACCCTTGAGTGATCCTTTTGTTATGGCGTGTAAAATTAATATTTTACCCCTAAGTGACCGTTTAGGCCTTGGTGTGTAAAATTATTATTTTACCCCTTTGTCAAAAATGCAGGTGTTATATCTTATACCACGAGAAACCATACAAAAAAACATAAAAGGAAAAAAAATCTAAACGCTTAAGGATTACAACTAATCCTAAGCTAAGAAGAATCTAAAAAATAATTTTTCTAATTTTTCGGGATCTCCAAATGGTCAATAGACTCGAAGTTATTATCAACTAACGACCAACTGTAAATACAATAAATTTCCTTATTAATCACAACAGCTTCATTTTTAGTCTTGTTCGAGAAGATCCTTGCATTAATTGCATTTCAAATGCACCAAATGATGCACACCGAGTTAAACTTCCAAATTATAGAAGTAACTGCAGAAGTTTGAGGCAACAACCAGGCTTGTAAGGCGGTGGAGACTTTAGAAGCCATTGAAGTTACCCAAATTTTCTTTGCGAAAAAGAACAATGGATCAGTAAAATGTGAGAATAGTTTCATGCTCGTTACAAAAAACACAATCAGCTGGTACATCCATACCTCTTCTTCATAACATGTCTCTAGTTGGTAACCTTCCATGTGCAATGGTTCATAGAAAGAAGCAAATATTTTGTGGTAAGTGTTGTTTCCCAATCTAGGTGAATAAGCATCAGTTCTTACCTCACCTTTCGCAACAACCAGGCTATCATCCAATGTTTTGACGGAAATTAAATATTTTTTGAAGGTCATTGAATTACATCATCGAAATTTGGAGTATATAAAAAAAAACTTAGATCAGTAGTAAGCCACAGTGGCGTTGAGTCTTCTAGGAGTATGCAAATGCCAATTAATCTCATTACCAACTAGAATACTTATCCCATACACCTTCATATTTCTAGACCTAGCAACAACAAACAAACTAGGGAAACAGTTCTTAATAGGCTCATCATACAACCAAATATCTTCCCAAAACATTGCAAGTAAACTATTATTCGTTTTTAAACCTAACGTGCTTCATGAAAAAATTGTTGCACCTCATAATATACTTCCAAACAGTTTTACCATGAGAAAGTTTAGGAATTTTAGCACTCAAACTGACCTCCGCTAACCCATAGTTTTCTCTAATAATTTCTCTCCAAAAAAAACTATCTTCAACAACATATCTCCAAGACCACTTTCAAAAAAAAGCATGATTCATCCTTTTAAGATTTTTTATTCACAAATTTACCAAATTTCTACCTCCTACACAAGGCACTCAATTTAACCAAATATGGTTTGTTTCTACCCATATTATCCTGCCAAAGAAAGTTTCTCATAATTTCTTCTAACTTCTTACAAACAAAAAGAGGCATATCATAAAAAGGCATGTAATAAATAGGTAAACTAGTAAGAACACTATTGATAAGTGTAACCTTACCATCTCTTTTGAAAAGAGGCTTTTTCCAACCACCAAACCTAACATTAAACTTTTCTACCACTTTATCCCACTTAGCAATACCTCCACATTTATCTCTCAGAGGAAGACCCAAGTAAATAGTTGGTAACACGCCAGAATGACACCCTAAAATTATAGTAAATTACGAAAGATCTCCTTCAAAACCCGCACCAAAAATCTGACTTTTTGTAAAGTTGATTCCTAATATATTTTCGTGATCGTGTGAGATCACTAATTTTCATAAATACTTATGGATAACCATCGTTTTTTCTTAAAACAATTCAATGATCGGATCCTTGGAAAAGACAAATATCGTATATATTTTATTATTCTTAACAGTTTATATAAACCAAGGTTCTTACGTCGAAGCGTCTTGATTTTTTATTCTTAACCATTTATAAAAAAAAATTGGTACGGTTTTGGAAATTTAGAATTTGTTCACTATATTTTCGTCCAAAACTATGCCAACCCATTCCATGTGAATCCCTTCGAACAGAGTTACACCCGCACGACTCATGACTAAAGGTGCTTGCCTGCATATCTCAAAGATTAATTAAAATGGCAAGAACCGCCTCTTAGCCTAAGTTGATCCCCCACCCCCACTCGTAAGCTAAAATAACTTACAGGGGTGTATTGGATCAAGATTTATGTGTATATAAATTGATTATAGTTTTTCATGAACAAATGGATTAATTTAGATTGATAAAAATTAAAAGATATTTCCAAACACCAAATAGTTTATCAAGAACAAATATACAATACATATAAAAACAAAAGAGTTTCACAAAAGCTTTTTATATTTCGGATTAAATGCCAAAGTTTGAAGAGGTTATCAACAAGGGAAACATATGAAAATGAATGAGAGAAAAATACAATGATGTTTTGGCCAATGAAGGAGAGGCTATTTTTAAAAGATAAACTCATGACCAACATCATCAAATATCATAAATCCATTGGAGGAAATGATATATTTCGTTGGAAAAAAATAGATTATCTTTTTTTCATACGAAAAAAAAAAAACAAGTACGTAAATTATCCATGAGTATCCATGAAATTTCATGGTTTGGTTTGAGATAGATAAAAGATAATAACATACATGTTTTGCCTACAAATATCCATAAGAATCCTTGTATATCTTGGACCATCTATTATCCTAAGAAATCTTAAGTAAATTGAATACCTAAGATACTTGTTGGATCTTAACAAATCCTAACTGAATACCCTGGATATTTAATGATTACATATAAATCCTAATTCAATATCCAGGAGTTTATAGGACTTTTAATTATCCATATAGATCTTAATTAAATACACCCCTGTTAATTTAATTTTCCCCTTAAAAAAGCTAGAACTCTAGCTTTCACCCTAACTTTGGGTAATTAGGTACGGATAATTAGCAAAAGTTCTTTATATCTCTTGTTTTTTCCCCAAACCTTTTCTCCCAGTATCAAAGGTGGCAGTGGCAATGAATATATTTGGATATGGATATCACGTTATTTATATCTATATCCGAAATTCTTTTCAGTTATTCATATCAGATGCATATTCAAACGGATATCAACATTTTCACTTTGAACCCGTATCCAAATTATTTTTCGGATTTCGTATAATATACGATACGAAAATGTAAAAAAAAAATAATCAAATTTTTCTTTTTTATTGTATAAAAATCAATTATACATAAAAAAATATATATGATAAAGGTAAAAAAAAAAATTTATTAGTTTTTGAAAAATGTAAGAAAAATGAGAAATTAAATGTAGAAGATGAATTATAATATACATAATAAGAATATATTTATGTAAAATTTTCAGATCCGATATTTTTAGATGTGAATACCTTCACATCCGTATCCGTATCCAAAACCTTATATTTTCGGTACTAAATTCGGATATTCGTATCCGAATAAGAATTTCAGAAAATTATAATTTTTCGAATACGGATTTTGCTGAATTTCGGATATTTCAGATACACATTGCCATCCTTACCCATTATGTGTCACCATGCAATTGAGTTAACACGTATATGACCTGTCATTTCTAGATTTCAGGTTTAGATGGTGTAGATGATGAAAATCGTAAAAGTGGTTATGGTTTGTATGAGTGCGGAATGTTGATTACGAAAAGTCCTTATTTAACCAAGAAAATGGTCGTTCAAAGGCTGTTTCAGTCATATGAGAGAAATAAACTCGGTTTAGGGAGAGATGAGATCAGAGTTTCAGCTGCAGAAAAAGCGATCCAAAATTATGGGGACCTTCAGGTGCAAATAAAAATAACTCTAACAATCTTTATTTTTAACGATAAACTAAAACTCATGTCGTTACGGCACGAGTCATACCTTAGTAAAAATAACGATTAGAATCATTTGTTTTGAATACTTGAGATTTAATAATCATTTTAGGTGTTCTTATTTAGATCTAGGTTACTATTTATTTGATTTGTTCTTGTTTTTATTTTCTCTTTTGTGCGATTCTCGCCTTCCCTTTTTACGGGATTCTAGCCTTCCTTTTTGTGGGATTCTTTTTATTATTAAAATTTGTTTGTGGTTTGTTGAATAAGGTTTAAATACTTTGGAGATTGACAAGGTTTTCACCTGATTAATCTCTGCAAGATGATAAGATATTGTGCAAATTACTCTTATTTTACAAGATCATCTATTCTCCAAGAAGAAAATCATTCAAAATGGTGGGATTTAATTTCTAATACCATTCCTCCACTCTACTCTCCATACAAGAATTTGGTATCTTTCATTAATTTACTCTATTCTCGATTTTCTCTTCTCGATTAATTTACTTATTGTATCTTTCATTGTAATAGGTTATTTAGCTTCTTGTTATTTGATTACTTGCTCTTAAAACCCACCGTGTAAACAATTTTTAATATGAATGACTTGGCTAGTTTAATATATACATATATAAAACATTTGTCTTACATTTTCGGATCATCTATTTATATTTGGTTAGTGAGTTATGAGTATTTATTTTTATTTTATTTTTTGCAATTTGGGTAAATATATTCAAACTAACTTGAGGAGTTAGGAATCCTTCTTACAGATGAAGTAGAGTCATCTAATATGGAACGGGAAGTATTCTTCCTAGCATTAGATTTATCTACTTCTAGAGCATGTAAAATACAAGGAGGTGGGGAATTATCCCAATCAAGATTACAACTAAAAATGTTTTGATTCTTTAGCTAGTGCATCCGCTGTTTTGTTTGCCGATCTTGGTACAAAATGTAAACCAAAAAATTACTGACAAGAATTTAAGATTCTTTTTACTTCTTCCAAAATTGCCTGACTCTGCCACGAAATTAGGACTTTGATTCGGTTCAAAAAATCAATTACCTTCTTACGGTCACCTTTAATGTTGAAATTTTTAGTTTTTCCTTCTCTTGCCCACTGAATTGCTTTCGAAAAGCCTACTGCTACTGCTTATGCTTCCGGTGACTCAATCGAGGGTGGTCCTAGTTCCAAAAAAAAACTAACTTGACGAGCTATGAGTATATATCTAACTTTAATAAAAGCGACATTTAGAACCATATATATTTCACCAAACAAGACTAAAACAAAAGAATGGGTCGAGAATCTAGATAAGATAACTAACTAGCAAGTAGCAACTAAAAACATAAGATCCAATGGTATTACAAAACAAACTCATTGATTGAAACAACACACGCGCTACAAACTTTTTGAAACAAATACAATCTAAATGAACAGAGAAAGTGTAATCATATAAACCTAGAAGAACAAACACAAAGCTCCATGACATGAGATGAGATGCTCTGCAACTCTGTTCACATTTTGTGATCAGGACACTCAAACCAATCATGTCAATATTTTCCAAAATACCGAACAAAATCAATCAAATATAGCAAAAAATAATTAAGTACTGTAAATTTTTGTAGAGTCTTCATCTCTTTTGTGTATGCACCTCTCATGTATCCATCTTCCCACTCTTAAAATCACATGGGGAACCGCGTGACTCTGGGTCCCCAATTTAATTAAAAAACTCTTAAATTTTATTTTTCCACTCAAATATTTTTTTTTTCAAAAACTTTTCTTATCTTAGAGCAATCACAATGGCGCAACTAGAGTAAACGACCAAAGAGTAAAAACTTTACTCTTTGGTCCGGCCCAAGAACAACTGTGATATAGTCGGGCGGTGTTCTAGGGTGTTGGACGGTGTTCCAGCGATGTGTTTGGAAACACGGGCGAAATCCTAGGATAACGCTTGCTCGAGACGGTATTCCAGCGTAACGCTCGAAATAGGGAGGAGTCCTAAAGTAACGCCTGGTATTGGACGGTGTCCTAGGACCACGCTCGAGAGACGGGCGGTATCCCAGAACCACGCCTGATGGGGCGAAATGCTAGCAGCCCGCCTGAATGAGTTGCGCTTGTGCGACTCGAGCGTGTGAGTTGAATGGAATGGGCGGTGTGCTAGCGCCCCGCCTGGAATTCCAAGCGAGATGCTAGCAGCCCGCCCCATTATCATTTGGTTCTTCTCAGCCGAACCCTATTTTCTTTCTCCTGAACCCTTTGTTTTTCAACCAAACCCTCTTCCGCCTCCCCTCTTCAACCCTAAAGCTTCCCAAACGAAATCCCAAAGACCCTCCTACCATTTTGAGACTCCGCTCAAGTTTTTTTCAACTTCCAAGCGTAATCAAGGTAATTTGTTTTTTTTTTGAAAATTATATAAGTTTTGTAGATTAAATTAGAGTACATTGTATCATTAGGTTTTGTTAGTTAAATTGGTTATATATGTTGAATGATTAAACATGTGATTATAAAATTGAGATATTTAGGTTTTGTTAGAAATTGTAATTGGAATTGGGATAATTTTTAGGGTTTAAATGTTGTAAATTGGGTACAAAATTTGATGATCATTTGTTGAATTGAAGATAGAATTGATTAAGTTGTTGTTTAATATGAGTTGAGTGATGGTTAATTTTTTGATGAATTAACTAGATTGTCTTGAAAATTTGAGAATTTGGAATGTTTATGTTTTAAAACCTATGTCCATGGAAGTATATAATTGTGGAATTTTGATGATATTTGGTAAAATTGGGGCATTGATATTGAAGTATTTTGTTAATGATGAATTTTGTTCAAGAATGTTTGATTTTTGTATGTTGGTACATATGATTATGTAATTAGATAATTACTTTTGTAATTATGAAATTATAAGGTTTTTCCTTGATTTATTGATTATTGTAGATTTTTATCTTTCTGCATTGTGAGGATTATTCATGATTTTCAATATTGTATGAATTGTTTGGCCAGATATCGAGCAGTTGGACGTCCAGATTCGTTGGCCGAAAGAAAAGGGCCAAGAAGACTAAAATCGTTGAGGATTCAGAGGAAGACCGTATTATTGAAGAAACGGTAGAAGTTCCCGGGTTGGAACACTATACACTTGTGGAAGATACTGAGGGTCACGCATCCACCAATATAACGTATTCAAGCGACGCCCAATTCAATTTTTCACATCGTGGTTCACTCAAATCCGTCCTTCAGATCTACCAAAGTATTATTAAACATTCCCCTAGGGTCAAATATATTATTAAAAAGGGAGGATGGGACCGATTACTGACCATAGATTTGGTAGATTCATCACATGCGCTTATTGACTATATTGTTGAGCGCTTTTGGGATACGACCAACAGTTTTCACTTCTCGTTTGGTGAGCTTAGGTTCACTCCCCTTGATTGGGTAATGCTGATAGGAATTAGTATCAGTATTGGTAGTCATGTTCCGTTTGACTCAGGGAAGTTCCAATTTGAATATGTCCGGGAGCATATATTTCCTGAACTTAAAGATAATGCGGTTTGTAAAAGAGAAGGTATTCCCTACCAATGGGTTTCAGATGCAATTACGATTAAATTTTTGACGACTTATTTTGATCAACAAACCTTGATTGTGGCTAACGAGGATAGTACACTTGTTGATAGAGTGGCCAGAGCCTTCTATATGTATGTTTTGGGTCAGTTCTGCTTTTCAAATGCAAAAACCTATATTGATGCTGGATGGTTAGCTGTTTTTGAGGATCTAAATGCAGTTCACGAATATGACTGGGTTCTCCTGCATTTTCGAAATTGTATTCCGGTTTCGCCGCATCTGGCAGGGGACAAAAGTCATTGGCCGGACCCTTCCAAATTTTGGAGGTAAATTTGTTAGTGTTATTTATAATTCTATTAAATTGTTTTTTTTGTTGCTCAGTTATTTATACCATTGGTTGTCAGGACTTTTGGGTCGACGGGAAGCCGGAGGAAGAGTATTGACATTGTTCGTTCAAGGACTGATCTGAATCAATTGTATGTAGACGATGTGACCAGGAAACCGTGGGAAAATGCGATCCGCGTCCTGGAATCTGAAATTGGATGGAAAGATGTAGAGCTCTCAGGGAAAAGGGCAATATTCTGTTGGCTAGGCACCGTGAGTTTATAATTTATTTCCATTGGAAAAAATTTTATTTTCTTTGCATTTCGGTTAACTGATTTGTTTATTTGTTTATTATAAATTTCTTGGATAAAGAATAACATGTATCTCGGAGATCGGTGTTGGATGCAGAACAATCCAAGATGAGGTGTTCCTAGCAACCCGCCTAGTTGTATTTCCAACTTCAGCGACGACGTGGTTGAGGAGATGAGCGAAAACTGTTTGGTCCCTGCAAGTGAGTTTGTACGTGTCGTGAATTATGATCTGTATTTCAATTATTGGCTACATGTGACTAACTTGTATAAATATGCCACGAAAGTCGATTATGAGGTTGAAACGTACGGTTCTGATGGTGACCGTATTAAACACAACATCCAACGTCGTCGTGAACATGTACCCATTCCTCCTCCACAACAGCTACCATACGTAAGTATACAACAAAACACTGTAAATTTGATTTTAGTATACAATGATGGTTTAGAATTTCATTTCATTTTTTTCATCACAGGTCGTGGCTTATGATTTAGTTCAAGAATTGTCTGATTTTACCCAAGAGTTTCGTGAATTTACGTTAAATGAAACTAAGGATATGATGGACTCTTTCATTGCCAAAGAAGTATAAATACAGGGTCTACGAAATGAGGTTGGCATGTTGAACTCACAGCTTGCCCATTTTCGTCAACAACAACCACCCATTGGGTTTGGCTCCTATGCTCATAATATGCCACCACCGATGTGGAACACCATGGGTCAGGTATCTTCATCAACAATGCAATCACATAACTATAATGCCAGACCATCTTTGCCTCTGTTTATACCACCGCGCTCGGCGTCCAAGAATCAAGATACGGAAGACTAGTTATTCATTAGCATTGAATTGTTAGTTGAACATTAAACTTTTTCTTTTCTCATATTTGAATTGTCTTTTCAAATTATTTTTCTTACATTTATAATCGTTTATTTTATCCTTTATATTAGTTTTGTATTGTCAATTCATATCTCTGATGCGTCTGTCCACCCCACTTGCCTCTACGTGAAGATGTCATAGCTGGAAGGGTTGAACCTGAAACCTTTTGGAGGAGGATCTACATCCAATATGCTCGAGAATATGGAAATCCAGAGCAAAGATCTCTTGAACAAACTCATGATAGATACCAACTTATCCGAATAGGGATAGCTGATTATATAGCTATACAACAACGGATCTTTAACCACACCCATTTAGGCTTGACGATCCAACAATTTGTAAGTATCTTTTACTTAACTTAAGTTGTTTGGTCTTCCAATAACAACATAGTAAACTTGATGTATGTTTTTTTTTCCTATGCTTGTGTAGGAGGATCTCGTAAAAATGCACTACTATCAGGAAAAAGGAGAAGAGTTCAAATTTGTAGAAAGCTACGAGTTCATTAAGTCCAAAGTGTAATCGGAAGTAACTGCTAACTTTATCCACCGATTTTGAGAATTTTTCAAACTTTTGTTAGAGTTTGGTTGTAATCGGTAGCTCATGTATTATCAATATATTTTAATAGATTGCCACATTTCATTAGTTAATTAATTTTGTAAAACAGTTGAACCGTAAAATTATTTCATTGAGTCGAAAAGGCATACATCGCGTAACATTAAAGGAGATGAAATATAGTAAATCAATAGATTACACTTAAACACTTAAGCAAACCTATTATCAAACCTTCAACGGGCCGTATGACGCCCGGGACGACATTCTTCACATCTTCGGAGAATAATCAACACAAAAGGATTGTATTCTTCCATAACCCTTAGGATCTCGAAATGAGGTTGGTAGCTAAAATCTGAACGTTTCCATCTTCTCCATTCCTCCAGAGATCTAGCAACAACTTCATCATCAGTTTCATTTATAACTCTTCTTTCATTCACCTTAGCGGTTAAAGAAGAAAATTCTAATACTTCCCTTGTGATTTCCATATATCGACAAAAAAGGCCTGCTCTGTTCCGGCTGTTGGGATTACCGGTTTCGTTACAAAAGTTAGCATGTATATGTTCTAACCATTGCATTCTCATTGAACCATTCATCCGATGTTCATGACCCCTTGATGGATAGTGTAATACTATGTTTCGACATAGAGATAAATCTTCTTCAAGGGTAAAATTATCTGCATTAAGCCTAAAATTTTCGTAACCCGACATTACATGAAAACGAGAGATTAGAAATTTTCTATGAAATGTAAAAGATGTGGATTTGAAATGGGAATGATAGATATAAATTCATTTATTATAGGTGTATCATAATACAAATTATAGCCGTTGACAACCGGTAAGAAAATGGTAACAAAATGGTCACAAAATGATAACAAATTAACCAAAATTAACCAAGAGGACTCCTAGGAGCGTGCCTAGAAGCGAGTGGCTTCCTAGCGCCTCGCCTATATTTGAGCGGAGTCCTAGAGATTCATTTCACTGTAGGCGGTGAACTAGGATACCGCTCAATCTGATCGGCATTCTAGGGTTGCGCCTGTTGATGGGCGAGATCCTAAAACACCGTTTTGTCAGGCGTAATTCTAGGCTACCGCTTGATCAGGCGCATTCCTGGGATACCGCCCGTGTTTCTAAGCGTTGTATTAGGATAACGCATGGAATGAAGTGGTACACTACGACTCCGCTTAAGCCTAGGCGTTACACTACGACTTTGCCCGAATAAACCCTGTTTAGTCCGGATTTTTTTCTATTTCTAGTCTTGAACAATGTAAATTTCGGACTAAAATCCAAATAGACTCGCGCCACTAGTCTACCATTTTACGGACCAAAGAGAGTTGATCTTTGGTCCGTGGTTTACTCGCGCCCGTATAAACGCTCTTAAATAATAAAAGTAAACTGACAAAACCTCTTACTCCTGCTTACTAATCCAAAAGATAAAAACACCCTTATATTAGACAGTCAAAGCAGTGTAAAAGAACGTAATATTCTCCCATTTTTTATTTTGTACAATTAGATAGGCAGAATGACAGGACGCTTGATTTATTTCTTGATCAATGTTTTAAAAACTGGACCAAATATTAAATCGAAAAAGTGACTACATCACGATCAACTGGTTCAACAATGATCCAACCAGTGATTCACTGGGTCAAACTTAAATACAGTAGAAAATTAAAATACACCGTGAGTGATGAAAAGTAAATAGGAAAAATGAGAAGTGTACCACAGACCTCACGTCTTCCTGATTTGATGTATGACAAAGGAAAATTAAAAAATCAAGAGATAGAAGAAAAAAATGCAAGAAGGAATACAAATTGCCTTCTCAAATTCTACAGAGATAAAAGAACAGGGATAGAAAAACAAATTCCTTCTCAATGTTCTCATAACCTATATTTATACTTGTATCAAAATCATCCATACTTTTGATCATAATATTATTTTGATAGCAT
>JAJJMC010027464.1:5506264-5541337 GCA_023531435.1 Papaver californicum | reverse complement strand
GGTTTACTTATTTTTTGGGGGGTTATAAAATAAATGGAAAAGAAAAACAGAGAGGATAATCTCTCTTAGATCGATAGAAAATGATTACAAATTAAGAAAGAATGGGCAAGAACATAAGTTTCATTAAATTAAAGAAGGATGCGAGAGATAATAATATGTTTTGATCGATTTTGATTGTTTGATTTCACAACGGAGAATTATTTTTTTTGAAGCATGTGGAGATCATCTTATGTCTAGGTCAAAACAATTCTGAACCACACTGCATCACATGGTTCACTATTTGAACCGGCCAGTTCAACAGGTTTGTAAAATCTAGAACGGTTTTTAAGTAAATTATTGGGTCAGTGTCGAACCAGACTGAAAATATGACTGGTTCACTTGTTTACTGGTTGGACCTGCCGGTCCGGTCCGGTTCTCAAAACACTAACCTCGATCCATTGTTAAGGGAGCCGATCAAAATATAGACTGATTCGACCTACAAGTAGCTAATATCTTTTTTAGTTTTCCGTAAGGTCCTCAAGGTTTCCTAATGCAGCGGATAATAAAGAAAAGAAAGAAAAGAGAGGTTTTGTTCAGACTTCAAATATTCCTAGGAATATCGACTATGAACAATGATAATTATTTAGACTTCGGTTTCCCGACTATAAACAATAATCGATTAAACTTGAACAAGTTTAAGTAAATAATTCTTATTAATCAAATTCAACTGTATAAAATAATACAAGGAAGACTTTTTTATAGACTTGGGGAAAAACCCTAACTTGCTAGTCAAGAAAGGATGAAAAAACCCCTAAACCAACTCAAACCCTAATTTGCTATTTTTGACAAATTTTGGTCGACCTAAAATACTGAAAGTGCTCATAAAATAAAACTATTTTCCGCAAACGGCGACCCAAACTGACTCCTAACGAAGTAGTTATTAACAAATCAAAAACTTTCTTAAAATAGCAAAAACGCCTGTTTGAAGCTCTAAACGATGGAATTTGACTGAAAACTGAAGACCATAAGAGGACAAAGTCCTATCATGTCTTGATCATTGGCCCGTTTCCAATCAAATTGGACTTATCTTGAGCAAATTACGACACTCGGGTCTTTAGCCTCCAAATAGGCTGTAGCCTGCTCATCTGCATCATTTCCCGATGACGACACTGGCCAAGATTGGACAAAAGAAGCGACAGTTTTAGAAAGAAGGAATGAGGCACGAAGCCACCGCCCGAAAGGGCACGATCATGACTGGGCGATTCATTCCATCAAGTGTGCAATCATGACATGAATCGAGAAAGAAGCCCCGGATAACTCCGTACCAGCAGCCACGACAATACGGGAGGGCGAGTGTTCTTCAGAACGACTGGGCGTAAAGGGCACGTAGGCGTTTATCAAGACGAAAGTAAAGTGCGTCGAGAAGAAGAGTCAAAAGCGAGATGCACTTCGCTAGCCGCCTTTACTGTCTTTTTTGCTCGGGAAACTTTCACTTTTAATATAAGGTATTTCATATCCCCTACCAGAAATCACATAACAGTATTAAGGGTCTTTTAGACTCATAGTCGATAACTTCGGGTCCCCGAGCCGCTGTTCTCTCTGAAGCAAGAAATCAACGTTATTTTACTCCCTTTTTCTATTAAGTCCATAGAGCGGCATCATTGGGAGACTTCCAATAAGCTTGAGTACATGTAGGATAAAATAACAGTTTTAAGATGGGTTTTCACTTTTTATCACTATATCCTTATTTATGTTGTTTGGATAATCACAATTAAATTAATATTTATAATATTAAGAATATAATAAAAATATTTCCTCTGTCCCATTTAGATGAAGGAAAATGATTTTTTTTTGAAATTTCAAATTAGATAAAGGTTTTTATATTTTACCAAATTTTTCTTATTTATCACTGCATTGGAATCAGACATTAAAAATAAGAAATAAATAATTTGGAGATTTATATATTTTAAGAATTAATATTAAGGAATGTATTTGAAAAAGATTTAATCTTTTATTTCTATTAATCTATGTAAAAATACATAAATTTGTAACTAAAGATGAAGAAAATAAAATATATAAAACATTGAATATTTATAATATAAAATAAAAATCTTAATCTAATTTTTTGAACTATTCCGCCCATATAAAGGGCAGGGGGTAGATCCAAAGCATACGTACTAATGCTAATTAATTTTTTTCAAAATCTTGATAAAGACAGCAAATTTTTGGGAGGTTGATGTTGAACTAATTTATATTTATATAGAAAAAATTTGGTTGAGTAAGTTTAATAAAAAGTTTATTATTAGAAATAAGTACTACTACTACAGCTTAAATATTAAATGGTTGAGTTAATGGGATCTCATTGAATTCTTCCCATCTGATATTAAAATTAAATACACACATGAAAGACCCACCGGACTCCCTCCCATCCCATTACTTTCCTCTCTCTCTCTCTCTTTAAGTTCTGTATCCGACCTTCATTAAATTCCCCATTCATTAAATTTCCCCACAAAGCAAGGTCTAGTTTCTCGCCATCAAAAACACCATTGAAACTCATAAGTTATTATGCTTCAAAAAAAAAAAATCATAAGTTATAACCCTCTCTGATTATAGTCAATAATAACCAGTTCATTACCCAAGAAAACTACTATTCATATTCATATCAATACATTGGAAGAAAGATGGTGATGAAACTACCATCTCTGTTCAAGAGTAGAGATTCGAGTACTAATACTGCTTCAACAACTACATCTGGTTCTACATATTCACCTGCGTCTTCATCTACTACTGCTTATTCATGGCAATGGCCATCATGTAAACACCCCAAAACAAATTCATTTAGAGGTACTCATAATCATAAAGGTGCTGATGACATATTCAAAACAGTGAACTCTGTTTATTTTGATGCTAGTTCAACAGGAGTTGGTCATGATAATAACACACTCGAGTCATGGTTTACTAACTCGTCCGAGTCAGGAAGTTTTTCAACTATATCAGAAGATCATCATCATAATGGAGAAGAATCATTTGAAATGGTAATTCGCGGATTAAGATCGGAGAGATTATTTTTTGAACCTAGTACTGATACTAATTCATTATTTGAAGAATCCAAGCAGATTAGAATTACTAATGAAGAGTTAAGATTGAAAGAGAGTGTAGTAATGGCTATGGATTCCGAAGACCCATATGTTGATTTTAGAATATCAATGGAAGAAATGGTTGAAGCTCATGAATTAAAAGATTGGGATTGCTTAGAAGAGTTATTAAGTTGGTATCTAAAAGTTAATGGCAAGAAAAATCATGGGTTTATTGTTAGTGCGTTTGTTGATTTACTTGTTAGCATTGCTGCTAAATCTACAAATGAAGAGACAAAGAATAAATCCTCTTCATCTCCTACTTGTTCTTCATTATCTTCTGATGAAACTTCTTGCTCCGATGGAACTTCATTATCTCCTTCTTTTTCTTCATTGTTATTACAAGATCCAGATGAAGATAGTAGTAGTGTTACCATTGATGATGATCAGAAGACTACTAAGTTATCTTGTTTAGAAATTTCAGAGATTTGATCATGTTTGACTTCCATTGTATCATTCTTATTAATTTAGTGTATATTCTTATCAATCATCCATACTCTCTAGCTCTCTCTCTCTCTTTTAACACACTACACGTGTGGATGTACTGCACATTTGACTCTAATTCAGATTAACAGTTGCCAATTCAGGCATAAAGGTTGAGAAGAAGAATACGCATGGTTTTAGAAACAGAGCAAAATCAGAAACGCCTCGGCCGATTCATGTCCGATTCAACTTGAATCGGAATTAATCATCTGTTTTCAGTTTTTAACCGTTGATTTTAAATATTCTAAAGAGTATCATGAATTTGAATACTAAATTTGTCTCATCTATTGAATATTAACCATCAAATAACAATGGTTAATAACCACACAGGGTGGATCATGAGGAAGAGTGCGACCAACATATACAAGCGAAAGTTGTATATCATGTGAGATAGATACTAAAAAGATGCGGGGCATACGTAATGTACGTGTTTGCGTAGGTATTAAAAGTAGGTTTATTAGTTGTGTGTACCTTGTCAAAATCTTACGTAAAATACTTCATACGTAAGGGGGAAGAGGTTTGAAAGTGACTATGCAGAATGTGCCAATGTAACGGCAACCTTTCTGTTATTAAATGCGACAGGTGAAATCAGTCCTCGTCTCTCTCTTGGATCTTGGTTTGGTGGTGGGTACTAGTTTTCATGGTTTTCATTACAATGTACTCTAGTAAACATCAAAACAGATATTCTTGATCAAATCAGTGAAATCACAATCAGTATCCAGCTAGATGAAAATTAAATTCACCATATCACATGCAATAGTTGGATCAGTAAGATAAGATGGATTTAGACAGTAGAATGGATGCATGGTTAACATTGTTTTGTAGACTGTATGTGAAGTACACCTGGACTGCGATAAACTGTGGTCCAATAAACTGTCGCTGTATTTATATTTTTCATTTTTTTTTTTGATAAACATAATCCGTAAATTGGTCTGACAGGTTCGGGTGGTCCTCATCATTATCCCCTAATATCCTCCATCTTCGTATTTCCCTACTTGCAGGTTTGGATTTTTTTGGATTCCTGCAGGGGATAGAGAGGAATAGACACAACCAAACCAATTTTTATTTAAGCTGGAGTTTTGATCCGTTGTTCCGTACTAACGTGTTACAGTATTTAACCTTTCTACGTGATAAACAGTAAAATAAAAAATAAAAAATAAAAAATACAAGGACATAAAAAGTTTTCTTTTAATGCTTGGTCACGCATTACACGCTATGTTCGTGACATTGTGATCAAGTGGGCAATAGTAATGTCATGACTCATATGTTGAATTGAATAGCCTAAGCCTCATGAAACCGATCTACAGTTATGTAAGATAACTTTTTTTTTTTGAAGCATAGGTAAGGTAACTTGATCAATATTTCATCGTCATGTTGTATATTCTAAGGTTTAATTTATATTATCTGTTAGCAAATGATAGAAAAAGAAGAAATTTTATCGGCTCAATCAAAGTGAATATAACTTACTTTTAACGAGTGTGAAATCAAAAATGGTATTGTTAATTTTTTCCAAGGTATTTTTTAATCACGAAAGCAAAAGTTCATTTCAATTGATGGTATGCAGTTTAATAAAATTTCAGAGGAAATGTGATCTTAGTTAGAAAGGGATATTGTTGAAGATGAATGTGTAACTGCAATCAGGATGTTTGGTCAATACAAGACTCCAGGTCCAGATGGATTCTCCATTAGCTTCTACAATCTCTGTTGGGACATTCTTAAGTCTGATTTCTTATTAATTCTTAGTGAATTGCAATATAATTATTTTCTAGATAGGAGATTAAAGAATACTTTCATTGCTTTAATTCCTAAGAAAGATTGTATTGAGGAGATTAAGGACTTAAAACCTATTAGCCTTATTCATGGTGTTTTCAAAATTGTCTTGAAGATTTTAGCAGAAAGATTTAAGCTCACTCTTCCTACAATCATTTCACAGCAACAATCAACTTTTGTGAAAAAAAGACAGATTTTTGATGGAGTTTTGATAGCAAATAAGCTAATAAATTCAAGAATTAGGAGTGGTAAACCAAGTTTATTATGCAAGATTGAGGAGTTGGATAAAATGTTGTGTGGAATTTGTTAGATTTTCTGTGCTTGTGAATGGCAGTGCAACTGGTTATTTTAAAAATAACAAGTGTATAAGGCAAGGTGATCCAATCTCACCTTTTTTATTCTTGTTAGTTGGTGAAGCTTTAACTTTCATGATCAATAAGGCTCAAGAAGTAGATTTATTATCCGGTTTCCAAACTAAAAGCAATGGTGTAGTGGTTAGTCATTTGCAGTTTGCAGATGATATACTCATCTTTCTTGATGCTGATGTAATCCAGGTTCAATATTTAAATTAATTATTCTTTTCTTTAAGTTGTTAAAAGGTCTGAAGATTAATTTTGCTAAAAGTCAAATATTTGGAGTTGGCTTTGAAATGGACTTAACTGTTTTCTCTTCTATTTTGGGTTGTTATAGTGGTTTTCAATCCACAATTTACTTGGGTTTGCCTTTGGGTGATAAATGTGGTGGTGTTGCCAAATAGGACAAAGTCATAGTTAAGTTCATTGCAAGACTTGCTGGTTGGAAGAAACCTTTACTCTTAAGAGCATGTAAGATTACTTTAATTAATAGTGTTTTATCTAGTCTTCCAATCTACTACATGTTACTATTTGAAATGCCTGACACTGTTATTAAGAATCTAGAAAGAATTATGAGAGACTTTTTGTGGAATGATAATAAAAGAAGGAAAAAAAATGCATTTGGTTAAATAGAGTGCTCTTTGTAGAAGAAAAAAGTTTGGTAGACTTGGAATTAAAAGTTTAAAACAGGTTAATCAAGCTTTATTATCAAAGTGGACTTGAAGATTTGCAGTTGAAGCAATGTGGTCAATCTCGGCCGTTACGGCCGAGATAACGCCGCTTTTCGCGGTATCAGAAGAATACCTTGACGATATCCGAGATTTCGCTGACCGAGATTTGAACGTGAATATCGGCCGAATCGCCTGTATCTCGGCCGTGACGAGTCACCGAATCTAGGGTAAAACGGATATTTACTATTTTAATCTAACGGTACCTATCTCTTGACGAATCCAACGGTCCATGTCAATCTTTATCTCTCGATTCATTCTCAAAAGGAATAAATATTCATGAAACACTGTTAAGAGATAACAATCCACCGAACTAAATTACTTACTTACTAGAGCCTATTACTAAGATCCAGTGGTGTTCAAGCTTTGAGTTCCAGTAGATAGGACAACATATAAGATGTATACATCTTTGCGATGAACATCCAAGTTTCAACCATATTTGTGTAATTGCAGTTTTCTACAAAAATGAGTAGATACTACTGACTGTCGTCTCCATTTGATTATTTATTGAGTAAACAACTGATATCTTAGAAACATGATGTCATTTGATTGAAACATAATGTCATTTGATTGAGTAAAAAACTGATATCTTAGAATTTAGTATTGACTCTTTCCTTTATACGTGTCTGTCGGTCTCAACAGTCTCAACAGTCTTGTTTCGTTTCCTGTATTGTATTACTGTATGTGCTTCTGTTTCCTGTACTGTATTACTGTATGTGGTTCTGTTTCCTATACTGTATTATTATCTGTGATGTCATTTGATTGAGTAAATAACTGATATCTTAGATACTGAAGTTTGTATGTAGTTTTAATCTGTTTCCTGTATTGTATGCAGGTTGTGAATTTTGATTATGGCTTTTTCTAGTGCGTCTAATACGAACATAGCAGACACTACATGTATGTAAAATTTGGATATAAGATTTGGAAGTTATTCCGAGATTTCGCCGATAATCTCCCCGAGATATCGTTATCAAGGTGTCAAGGTCCCAGCCGCGACGAGACCGAGATCCGAGATTAACTACATTGAGTTGAAGACAATACTTTGTGGAAGACTATTATTTCAGAGAAATATGGTTTTGATGAAGTAATTTGGATACCTAAAACTCCAAAGTGCACATATGGTAAGTCTGTCTGGAGAGCCATAATGAAATTTAAATCTTTTGTTTTGAAGTTTGTCAAATTCAAGGTTAACAAAGGTAATTCAGTCAAATTTTGGGAGGATAATTGGCTATATGACATGTAAAGACCTTTTATCCTAATATTTATGCTCTTTTAAGAGCAAATCATCTTTGTGTGTTACAGATGGTTCATCCTACTCTTGGAATCTCCATCTTCCAGTAAGGATGAATGTGGCTACCCGAACTGAACTTCAAATTCTTATGTATGATCTTTCTTCTATTAGATTAAATATTGAACAAGAGGATGAACTGCAGTGGACTCTAACTAAAAGTAAGGTTTTTCAGTTAAGTATGCTTATGAATATTTCTCTTGAGGATGGCATTATTCATAGCAACTCCCTTTTTACTTTTATTTGGAATCTAAAATTTCCTTCAAGAATTGGGTTCTTTTTATGGCTTATTGCACATAATAAACTACCTACAAGAGACTTATTGAGAAAAAGAGGAATTGATACTCCAGATACTTGTGTTTTCTGTAACAACAATGAGTCTTGTGCTTATTTGTTGTTACATTTTTCTTTTGCCAGGCAAGTTTGGCAAAGTTTCTTAATCAAGTTGAAGTGGTTTTATTGTATGCCTATGGAAGTCATATCTAATCTACAGGCTTGGAAACTCACTTAACAAAATACAGCCAGTCTGTCTGTTTGGAATATGGTGCATGTTGCTATCATTTGGAGTATTTGGAAGGAAAGAAATGCAAGAATTTTTCTGACAAAAGAAGCAATGTACTTGCAATAGTTAACAAGGCAGTATACTGCATATTCTCTTGGGCTCTGGATGTTAAAGACTTTGAGAGTGTGAATTCTTCTCATGTAATGTATGATTGGTGTAACATTTACTTCAATTATGATTAGAAGGTAGGTTGTTACCTTCTTTTCTTTCTTTTCTTCTTATATTTGTAGGGTGGTATTGTCTTAGTACCCTCTCTTTTTTGATCAATGTATCTTTTCTTTGCCGATAAAAAAAAAAATTTATATTATTTCTGGTGACCATCCAAACTGAGTCCAAATTTGTGCACCCCTCTAAAACAGGGGTCACATTCTGTTGGTTATTGAAAACGGCGAAAACCACTTTTCTTTTTTACCTTATTTATTTTTCTATCTCTTCTTTTTTTAAGAGTGATCTACACATGATTAAAGATTATTTAAGAAGTTTAAATTATTCCTCAACAGACTAAGATTCAAGAAAATTAGATAATATTCAAAGCTGCACATAATAAACCCTAAAAATGATCAACCTAATTTCATATTTTGATTATAATGGAGACTTAAGAATCCTGATTTATTTTGATTAAATCATAATCATGTTTTGATCAAATCATAGGTGTTATTCGAATCTTGACCCTTAAAAAATATTCAATCTAATTTCATATTTTGATTATAATGGAGATCTAAGAATCCTGATTTATTTCGATTTAAAAAATATTTTGATTAAAACATAATCATGTTTTGATCAAATTATAGGTGTTATTCGAATCTTGATTCCTGTTATCAAAGACATTCATAAATAGGTAATTAAAGTGTATACATTCAATTTGTTGTTTTATTAATCATGGTTGACTCCTTAAGCTCTATCACTTCAAATTTGGTTAACAATGAAACAAGGAGATGTTCTTGATGGTGATGAAGTTAGATTTCAATTTCAGGCCTAAATAGCCATTTCAATCATTTATTTTGTTTCCCAAGCATCCATTTGTATTATACAGAAATCTCCAATCCTTATAATTGCCATCAAATTTAGATATTAGGGTTTATTTTCTGTTTTGGTCATAAAATTATCTAGGCATATTGAAATCATGAACAAATAATCTAACATTTATATTACAACTCTATATTGGTTAAAAATATAAAAAAAAAAAAGATGATGATGATGGAGTTGGCCATAGCATTGCTGGTGATGAGAATTGAGGACGACTGTGTAAGTAAAATAAGGTTGATGATGAAGAATTAAGAGAGAGAAAATATCTTTATTATAAAGTAAACCTGGTTTTGTGATATAAAAACCGTTCAATAGAAAAGGACGGAATATGCACCCCGGTTTTAGAGGGGTGCACAAATTTGGACTCAACTAAACTTGATCATATGCTAACTGCAAAGTTGTGAATATTGGATATGTTATCTCTCTCATCCCTATGGAAATTTGGGTTAAGGAAAAATTAATTAACATGGCCAGTGGCTGATTTAAGGCCTAGTTAGCACTTCGCTGAACGACACAAATGATGTTCAATAAAAAAGCGCGTACAAATCGGCTATGTAAAATATAAATTTGGTCAAATATCCGGTCAAATATGCGGGATTCATAAAAAATACAAAAATACGAAAGTGCATGTCTAATACGTTTTACATATACTAATTCAGCATTCAAAATTTGGCATGAATATGTAGATTTTTATCCTATTTATAATTTTTAACACATATTTTAAACATAATTTTAACAACTGATATAACAACCTTCTTGATCATAGTTCATTTCGTTAACACTGTCACTCTGTTTTTGTGGTGCATCTTGATCCTAAATAGTACAAAATGTTGATTGTTATCTTCTACTTAATTGTAATATGGTGAATTTAATTCGTGAATCTGTTCAGAATTCAGGAAAGCCGCAAATATTTCGTTTAGTCTGAAAAAAACGAATTTCTAGATCGGGGTTGCAAATGGACCGCGATTTTATGCGGAAATGCGTAGTTTGCGAATAGTCGCGACTTATTTACCAAAAAAATACGTAAACTTGCTAACTAGGATTTAAGGTCTAGACATATTATTTGAAGCTTATTCAATAAATTAAAATAGTGTCATTTTTAAGTAATTTTGGAATCCCCTCTACTAAGTTTTGTTAATGTCTAATTTATCTCTGATTAATTAGTGTTAATTAATTTAATTAGTAGTTAAATAATCGTTTTAGGTGTGAAATTAACTAATGTTGATTGATTACCAAAACATGAAAATTTTAAAATTTTGAAGGAAAAAAAATTGGGTTCAAGAATAATCGGCTGATAAGACACTTAACGATGGTCGATTGTTCTTGATATTCTTGATCCATGAAGAGCATCAACCAAGAATCGACATATGTTCTTCGTTTTTATGGCCGATAGTTCTTGATGTTCTTGGTCCATGATGAACATCAGTTTAAAATCGGCATATGTTCTTTATTTTTATGGTCGATTGATCACAGTCGGTGGATACAATCCTCCACAAGTGCGGGTTGATATAAGAAAAATAGTGTTTTGCATAAGAATACATTCATAATCGGTAGATAAGGTTCCCCATGTATGCCGATTGTAAAAAAAACTCAAATTCAAGAGTTTATTGTAAATATTTTTTGCCAGAATAGACTGATATAAATACACTTATCAGCCGATTATAAACATGACATTTTTTTCGACTGTTTTGCTCATAACTTCTTCGTCCAACGTCGGAATGACCTAATTAGTTTTGCATTGAACTCATATTTTCATTCTGTTCAAGATTGAATACTTTACTTCTTTGGATCAAAGACCAATTGTAACTTGTCCAAATCCAGAATTTTTTATCTACAAGATAAGTTCAACTCAAAAAGAATGAGGTCAATCCGACGTCATACGAAGAAGTTATGGGCAAAATGGTCGAAGAAAATGGCAGGTTTACAATCGGCTGATAAATGCATTTTTTTTTGAAGTAAGTGCATTTATATCAGCCGATTATGGGAATTTTTTTTTAGAAAAACTCTTGAATTTGAGTTTTTTACAATCGTCACACGCGGGGAACATTATCCACTTATTATGGACGTATTTTCATGCAAAAACTATCATTTTTGCATTTTTATTATCAATCGAAACTTATGGAGGATTGTATCCACCGATTCTGATCAACCGACCATAAATACGAAGAGCATATATCGATTCCGGATTGATGTTCTTCATGGATCAAGAACATCAAGAATAATCTGCTACAAAAAAGAAGAACATATGGCGATTCGTGGTTGATGCTCTTCATGGATCAAGAACATATAAAATAATCGACCATAAAAAAGAAGAACATATATCGATTCTTGGTTGATATTTTTCATGGATCAAGAACATTAAGAATAATCGGCCATCGTTTAAGTGTCTTATCGGCCAATTATTTTTTAATCAAAAAAATTTCAAATTTTTAAAAATATTGAAAACTTTCAAATAAAAAAGTATATTTCGATTTCTGATTGGTTTTAAGAGAAATAAAAATAAAATAAAAATATAAGAAATAGGAATATCAATATAATTTTAATTAATGAGGATAATTTCGTTGTTTTACCTTTTTAGATATTTTTTATCCTCTCGTTTCGATGAAACCAAACTCGACAAGTCTCAAATTAACTAGGAAACCCTGATAATATTTAATGTTATATCCAGTTGCAATTGTCAACGCTTTCACGGCCCAACATTTATTTTCACGTGGTCAGGTCATGGCCTTTTATGGGTGCTACGCTCCGTGAGATCTTGTCTGTGCATAACTTGTGGCGGGTATCCATGGAATCTATCGGCTCTCATAAAAGCGTTGAAAATGGTGATTAAGTGAATCTAATCCAATCCTAGTTGGGATTATAACTTTTATGGATTTTTGCTTAATCAGTGAATACGTCACTAGTAGAGGAGCTCTAGCGGTGTTTATCTTCTTAATTAGTTTGTTCCTTGATTATAAATATATAATCGTAGTGAAGTGATGCAGTGGTGGTGAGTGGAAGTTGTTTTCTCGACCACTAAAAAGTGATGGGGATAGTTTGTATCGGCAGGGGTGCCCGTAATTCTAGCAGTTCATATTCGCTAAGAGCGTCCATAATGGTTGGATTAAACGACGGACCAAACTCATTTATGGTCTTTGGTCCATCAAAATCATATCACAGCGGGATAATCAGAAATAATTTTTGATCCGTTTTTGAAACTGTTTAGGACTAAATTTGGTATCTTTTCCGGATCAAACCCATTATACTCGAGCGGTGGTGTAGGTAACCGTCTGATGACAAGCGTTACTCTAACGTTACGCTTGAAAACACGGGCGTTAACCAAATCCCGCCTGATGAAGCGTTCATCCAAGATTACGCCTGATGAAACGTGCGTCTAGGATCATGCCCACTAACAAGCGGTAACCAAATGACCGCCTCATTGAAGCGGAATGCTAGACCTCCGTCCGGATGTAGGCGACATCCTAAACGTCCGCCTAAGATAGATCATTCTAAGCGTTGGTCCAGACGTCCGTTTAAGAGTTTCATACCAAAATGTTGTTGTTCATTTAAGCGTTTCTCCAGACGTCCGTTTGAGGAATGTTGCTGTTCCACTCGAGCCTAATTAGGCTGTCATCATATTAGCCTAATTAAACTCCCAATGCCATCCGTATTTGGTGTCATCATATTAGTCCCCTGTATGTACTAACAACAACATTCCTCAACCAAACATAATTAAAGTTTAATCAAACTAATTAAAGTTTAATCAAACTAATTAAACTAAATAAAGTTTAATCAAGCGGCTTTGTAGGAGTCCGCTTGGATTTTTAGGCGGGACGCTAGGGCACCACCCATGTTTTATCGCACACACTTCCCTCGCACATGTACACAATCGATCAGGCGTAATGCTAGGAAACCGTTCCATCAGACGTTTGTCTAGTAAAGCGCCCGTCTCTGGGGCGTGCGTCTAGGAGTCCGTCTATCATCAGGCGTAATCTTTGTTACGTTCGATCAGATGTCCGCCTCACGCAAGCGTTATGCTAGACAACCGTCCGTCTCAACAAGCGTATACCCAGACGCCCGCCCAACAACAAGCGTTATCCTGAAGCACCGCCCGATCATATTTTAATCTTTGGTCCATTGTTTTTGGACCGGACCAAAGAGTAAATTTTTTACTCTTTACTCTTTGATAATGGTCTTACCATTGTGGATGCCCTAAGATGATATCAAATACTCACTAAGATGATATCAAAATCTCTTGAGCGTATAATGGGACCTTAAATTTAAACTGGCACTAATAAAGGGGATGGCATGGATAGTTTTAGAATTACCGATTGTAGTCTTCCTTATGGATTCTCATTTTGTGGTTTATGAAAAATGAAGCTATATATATATATATACATGTATGAAAAGAAAAAAGTTAAAGAACGAAACAGGAACCCACAAATTGGGACCAAGAAACACCCAACAAACTCTTCTTCTTGGAAAAGGAATTCGGAGCATGTTGCCAGTTTGTGTCTTTTTCTTTTTGTGACTGGCTCTAATCAGAATCTAACTCGCAGTAAATTTGAGTTTAAGCTTTTTTTTTTCTTGGATCGATATTGGGCTTAGCATTTCGTTCTTTTGTTGGATCAACAAAAAAAATTCGATGTCGATGAATTTCAAACTGAGGTTATTGACATCATTTCTCAATAATTTTACTATTATAATATAATAATAGGGAAATTTGATAAACTATCTATATTTTGAAATATACACAATTAAAATGTACCTATTTGTTTAAACTTTTTTAAAATATCCTCGTCTGATCGTTATATTTAAAAAAGGTAAACACTGTCGGAAGCCATTAAGCTTCATGTGGCATCTACAAAAAATCCAATAAACCCTCACTAGAGTTGAACCAATCTTACGTGAGTCACCGATTCGACTCGACGCTTGGTTAACCAGATCATAATTTGTGTTCTTCCCCAGATTCTTATGAACCCTAAATCTCATGGAAAAAACCCAGCAATGATAAAAATCCCAAATTCTTATTTAAATATTTAATTTATACTGATTATGAGATTCAATTAGAACTAATTAGAACTGCCTCTTTCATCATTTTAATAGAAGAGACCGTTGAGAAGTTTAAAATTACATAGCGAACAAAATAATACACGATTCAGTTACAGTAAAATGATGATAAATCATGATTTTAAGGAGATAAAATGAGTTTTTGCAACCATCATTGAGATTTTTCTGAATCTTGAACTATCTTTTCATCCGCCGTTTCAACTCATCATGGCTGCAAACATCATTCAACAATAATTTTAGAGAACCCAAAGTCTTCTTCTTCACCAACAAAACCTTAACCCTAGTGTAGATGGTGAGTTTTAGACAAGGGCTAGAATTGTAAAATTGCCCTCTGCCTAGAAGCAGGAACATAGAAGTATATGCGCATATTTATATCTTTATATCAAAATGCAAAATATTGTATCTCTACTTATATATTCCGCAAGCGAATTAAGAATACAATTTCTATAAACAACTACAAGCATTCTAAAATGATCTTGCTACCTCTCTAATATTCACAATATTTATGCCATGTCAAATCAGTCTCAAGTCGCATAAATTCCACAACTGAATTCCTTGAACTCGTCTTGAATGCGCATCGATGTTCCAATAACATCTATCAAATCTTGGAATAACTAATGCTTAATCCCCAAAGAGGCATTTCAACTTAATGCCTTGTTCGTAAAGAACACATCACAATTCGCTGTCCAGACCCTAAAATATGCCACTTTAGCATTATGCTCAAGGACGTGCCACAAATTATGTGCCATCCCTCCTGGACGCGCAACCAATCAACGCCTCAGAGACGCTTCGCAAAATGGCACAAGCTGACTCGAGTGAGACACGCCCTAGAAACGCTGGCTTGGCACGCGTCACTAAGTTTCTAACCAGCGCCAACCTAATTCATTGACGCGTCCCAAGGGATGCTTCACTAAGTTTCTAAGGCGCTGGCACTAGTCAACGCCAACCTAATTCATTGACGCATCCCTAGCCTCTAAGGCGCTGGCACTAGCCAGCACCAACTTACTTTTGAGACGCGTCAGCTTCTTAGGAGATTGACTCTGCCTCAAGATATAGCCAAAGCTCCACGACAACAACATCAACAACTGCAGCGGCAACAAGAGCAAGATGTGTTACCAAATGTAGTGTTCCCGGATTTCCCGGTTCCAATGGAAGAAGTGCTCGAACTACTCGAAGCTTAGATAGGAGACAACACTATCCAATTACCACCCGTACGACGACTTCCTACATCCCAGCAGATGACAGATCCGAAATAATGTCATTATTACCGATATGTCAATCACCTAACCAGTGAATGTAACAATCTGAAGCGTATCTTCAAAGAAAACATAGAATGAGGATAATTACAATTAAAAGCCGAAGGAGTCCACAAGAATTCTCTTCCTGTTAGAAACTTCACTTTCTCTGGGAAATCCACCAGTCAGGCAGCTCAATCTCTAATGGAACACATATGCGAGCTTTTCTACCTCTCGAAAGGACAACGCGGGGATATCTTTGATTCCCTAAATCATGTTGTGACTGGAAAGCGCCTACCCTTTAATGAAGATAATTATACTTAAGTCAGGATTCCCCTGGAGGACTTGGTTGACACGAACGATAGGAAATATGGCTGGGGACTCCTCGTAACTGCCCACCTTAGGAACACGCAGTTTAAAAGAACATTGATTGATACCAGCATGGATACTAATGTTATCAGGATTAACACTCTAAAATACGAGGGGTTTTTCGGCATGAAACTATCCACTCTCAAACCATGATTAAAATCTAGAAGGGTAACTCAAAGAGACTTGTGGATATGCTACCTCGAAGATAAGGATAGGAGATGTTGAAGCAAACACGAAATTCTACATCATCAAGGAAGACCAGAACTACGATATAATCCTAGGACGATCATGGATTCATAAAAAGGGAGAGGTATCCTTATCATCGACAAATCTTTGGGAATCAATTCAGACTTTAAAACTCGACCAAGTAAGTCCCGCTTACCAAAATCCTTTTCAATCAGTCTTCCCCTGTCCTTTTTAAGCCCAGGAACTCTGCTTACAAGACAACCATGTCACGACCAGAATATGTGAATGGGAAGCTGATCTGTTTCAATATTTTATAAAGTGGTTGAAAACTGCTTTTACTTAGAATAGGAAGACTCATAAACCGCTTACGAGTCAAGTTTCTTCTGATAACGAGAAGAGACGTCACCAGCAATCCTTGGCCATCCCGAAAGAAGGTTTTTCAGTCGACATACTAAAATCTAGACCTTTTCGAATTGGGGACACGGTCCTAAAATTCACTAGGAACGCACAACTTCTTGCATCACTTCCTCTAACCATTGAAGAAGAACCTTACATAATTACTGAGACTATGCTTGGTGCTCACTACAAGCTCATGAAAAATGACAAGCCAGCAGTAATTCACGGCAAGTGGCTCAAAGCTTGCAAGGCTTGAATGCTTTGCCATTATATTTTAAGTATTCCGCTATTTTTGTACAATGTGTGTAATTCCTCCAAAATGATTCCGATACTTCTGCATTCACATTTAGAATTTCAAGTTTACTGATCAATTCAAATATAATTATCCATTTTTTTTAAAAGGGGAAGTTTCTCTTTTCACGAATAACTTATCAAAAACCTATTTACTCAAAATCCCAAAAAGTCATAAATATGTTTCATAAAGAAAATTATAAATCTAGAAGAAATCCTTCAAATACTGGCTCATACCCTTCAGAGTAACCGTTTTCTATCCTTCCTAGAACTTCATTTACAAGATGCAACTCCTGAAAAATCCTTTCAACCTCTCCTCTAGCCTTGGTCATCTCCTCCAGACTAGAAAATTCACATACTTCAGCAAAACGCTCTCGCATAACTCCCAAATGAAAACGAACCAATATGACGTCAAGACTAGAGATATCATCTTTATTCACGGCTTCCTCCCATTCCTTGAATACTAATTCAGAGATTTCACTCCGAGGAGAGAGATCATTTCATGTATGATTGGTTGCAAGCTGGACACATCCCGTTCTAAAGCTCTGTAACTCCTGGAATTATCAACGGAGAAGTGGCTGAACTTATTCCATATCTTCGTATACAACTCGACATAGATGGATAGAACATCAAACCCCATAATACATGAATACCCAGGAAGAATCATACTTAAGTGTAATCCAACACTAATATCCGCATTAGGATACTCAATGGTCACACTTTCGACTGCACTGATGTTCTGCATAATGACATCAGTGGAAGCACTATCCTCAACAAGTATGCGAGCAAGGGTCCTCCTATGATTTTCAGTATGGCAGGAGACGTCATTTACGATGGGATCATCGATAACCCTTGTTTTTTTACTCATAGGTTCAACTCTCTGATTTTGGTCATTCTCCCCCTAAAATAGAGATAATACTTACATATTAGGTCAGAACGTCTCGAACATAAATTTTTTTGAACATCAACCATAAAACTCATTATAGATACTCATAAGTATCATATATATTCATAATAAAGTAGTATTTTAGGAATTATATGATATGGAGCCATTACAAGATGTTTCACAAAAAACGTATCAAAGGCAAATTGTATTGCCTTCTGGAAACTCTGAATCTGGAGAAAATTGGTGAAAAATATAGGCATGAGTCTTATGTAAAAAAATTTGTATGGGTTTCTACTACAACATATTAAAAGGTATCATATATCGGATAAACGAGCTAAGAGTTATGACCAAAACGGTAAGCGTTATCGGGTCTGAAAACTGTCAGAAGTTTCATGGATACTTCCTGAATTTTACTGTTAGGTCATTTTAACACCCTAAACAATATCAAAACCTGGATTTTTCCATCCAACAACGTAGAAAATTGTTTTCTAATAAAGATAGAGGGGTCAATCATCCAAAACGGAGGTCGTATGAAGATTCTACAACGTTTTTCCCAAGCACTATACTTTTAAAATTTTCTGACGAAAAATCTATAAATACTTTGCAAATTCAAGCATAGTTATGCTTATAAGAGAAATTCGAGGGGTTCATATGGTTTATTATTATCATATAGACAGGAAAACTTATTTGAGTATGATCCAAGTTAGCGGAAGAGTCCAGCACCACTTCACCTCCATTGCTTACTTCGTCATCAACGATATCAGATATAGACTCTTTATGAATTTCCTATGTACAAGAAGCTTATTCGAGCTCTTTTTCTTCAGACTCATGTCCATCCTCCATACTCGAGAAGTCTCCCGAAGCATCAGGAGCATCAACAGGGTCAACACATACGTTTGAATTCACATGCTACAACAAGACAACAAAGCATACTATAATTTGTAAAATACAGAAGTATCAAGAATGACAAGTAGAAGACTTACATTATTACGAGGACGAGTCTTTCTTCCAGGAAGAATCATCCGTGGCCCTTTCCTTACATACTGGGGACTATCAACAGCAGCAGAAGGCACCCACTCGAGGGCGAACGACACGCTCTGCTGAAAAGAATAAAACTAAGAATCATGATAGCCATATTTTGAGATTAAGAAGTTAAAGAGAAGAGCATTACTTGCTGGGATGCATCAATAATGAGTTTTCACGTAGATTCGTTTGAATTTTACAAATTGGAACCGCAAGCTTTGTCCCTATTGGAAGGAACACCACTCATCATCAATGGAGGTTCTGAAATGAATACTTTAAAACGACTCCTCTCTTCATTCCATAACTCTGTGTACATGGATGATACTCGAGGATTCTTACCTCAACAGAAGAAGGGGATGCTTATTGCCTCAGCAAGGAAGACATCCAAACTCTTTTTCAACTCTTTAATAGACGGGGATGCACCGTGACCACGAGGCACTTCCTGGTCGAAACTCATTTGACGAGCCGCACGATCAATGTTGTATGCCTTTACTGAATAACCTTCTGAACGAAGAGCAAGGATGTAACCTGGGTGGAGCTATTCATAAATGCATTATGTCCAGGAGAAAAATCATTAATTTTTTTCTTTGGTCCTAACCAGAGAACCATCTCAACAACTCCAAAAAAAGTATTTAGCGGAAGTATATGCTCATGCTTGGAATCCCAAGGCCTAAATTTACCTCACTCTGGAAATCTATCAAATCATCTAAATTTACAGAGGTAAGACTCCTCTTATGCAAACAGCGGATCCTTGCATATTCAATATCTCCATTCAGATGTAGATTTCGTCAAAGGCGCGTATTTTGCGAAATGCTCCCATAACCATGCTTGAATAAATACAGTATGAACATAAGAATCGATCTTCATAAACCCATTAGAATTTTTCATATCGCAAGCCAACGAGTTTAAATGAGAATACAAAGAACTAAAAAATAATTTACCAAGAGAGAGGTATTCACCATCATCATGCACTACGTCCAAGGGAACCACTGAAAGCTTCAATCTGCCGACAGGGAAAACTTGAACCATATCTCTAGACAACCAGATTGTCAAAAACGTTATTATTCTCTAGGATCATTAATAGCAAGACCGTTAGCACTAGTATTACCACTCCACTAATAATCAATCTACTTCACATAGTGTGCACCATATAGATCAACCCCTCACCGAAGTTCTTTTATCTTCCACTCTAAAGCTGTGATCATTCGTTTCTCTTCAATAAAATTCTGAACAGGGAGAGTCCTAGCTGCCGGGAGCTGTAACAAACTACCTACATCTTCCAAAATAATCGTTAGCTTACCCAAGGAGCATATAGAAGAATGGTTTGGTTCACACCAACGTGAAGCAAAAGTTAAAAGACCTTCTACATCCTTGATAACCCGCAAAGTTTCAGACATTCTTGCAACATGAAGTATTCGAGCATATCTCAAGACTTTAACCACTGAGAAATCATTCAACATTAATTTACACCATCTTTCCCACTTTTTCATAGGAATTTTGTATGTATTGAACTCAAAATAAGAAGTTATAAAATCTCCCATCTGCAAACAAAATCTTGGAACAGTTTCAAGAGGGACTCTCTGAGGAGTAGCATACTTCTTATAGTTAGGGATAAAACAACAAATAAAGCCAGGGGGTATGCTGACTTCCTCAGAAATATGTTCAAAGAATCTATCCCGGGTATGAGGTACGCTTTCAATAAATGTTGTATCCAAAATTTCCTATCTATTCTGACCGGAGGTCACAGCAGCATTCTTATCGTGTTGTTAGTCACCTGCAATGTGTTCAAGTTTTCTTAAAAGATAGATACTTTTATACAAGATCTCATATATTGTATAAAATGCAGGGTGTGAACTATAGCTTACCTTGCTAAATTTATTGGTGGTGCTAACATATTTGAAAGCTACTTTACCTCAAAGGAACAACAAGGAGGTGATAGACACATTTTAATGTCTAATTTGCACCTTAATTTCTATTGAGTTAGTATTTGATTTTGCACTTATTACGTGTTTTTATGCTTTTGTAGGTACATTAGAAGAATAAAGATTTGTGGAAAAATTGGCTAAAAAAGTGTTATTGGCACCCCAACTTTGGATAAGGAGCACCCCAGGATCGGAACGAGTCGGATCGGCCAACTCAGCGAGTCGGATCGGCCAACTCAGCGAGTCGGATCGGCCCAACTCACCGGGAACACGGCTTCATCCCATGAGAAGCTGCTGTGAACTATTTTCACGTAATTTTTGTGTTGATTTACGATTCTAAATGTCCCACAAGTTAGAAGATATCCATACAAGACCCACACAACCAATTCTACACGTTTTTAGCCGGAAAAAGTGGCTGCCGGAGTGAATCTGGACGGAAAAAGGAGTCATTCTTTAATTCGGATTTGTGAGAATTTTGGAGAGTTTTGGGGAGTTCTATTAGGTCTAGAACTCTCCCTAGGGTTTGTATAACCTATAAATACCAAGAGAAGCCTATGAAAAAGAGGGGAGAGCGTCCAGAGATCACCGAAAAGTAGACAGAAAAACTGAATTTTCTGCTGCTGTTGAAGAGGAAGAACAGCTGAAGAACATAAGGCTCCAGCGAACTGTCGTTCATTCTGTCGCTGGAACAGTCGCTGTTTAAGATGCTTCAACAGTTCTTCTACTACACTTTACGTCCGATCTTTTCTCCTGTTCCATTTTTTCTCTGCTGTAACACTCTGAACCCTGTTCTGTAACACTTATACACGTATCTGTTCAGCTGTTGCACCATTATTTCACCTTGTAATCAACTTTTGGAGCAATGAAAAGATCTTTTGAGAAAGTTTTCTTCACCATGAGCTAAGTACATTTACTGGGATGAGGGAGGAGGTTTTTCCCTTAATATTATGTGGTAAGTCTAATTTAATTTAATTTCTTTATAATTCCTTACTTATTAAATTGCATAGATTTGAAATAGAAAAACGGTTTTCATTCAGTAGTGGTGTCATGCTGGGTTGACAACCTCTGATGTCCCATGCTTGTGATTTACCTCTGCTTGTTTACATAAAATCATATTTTGGCAATATTTGAGCTTAACTTATTTAAAAAGAATTACATGATTAATCACATAATTTGTTGGAAATAACTGAGTCCTGATTCCTGGTTTTCTCCATCTTTGATAAAATCATCTCTAGTTTATTTTGCTTTGTTTTATTTAATTAGATTAAGTCTATTATTTTGTAAAATCATTATCTTCACAAGTCTAGTAACGAACTCTTTTTACCACTAATCTAAAACACATCAGGAGGCTAGGGTTTTATCTATAAAAGGAAAAAAACAAATGCTAAAATCGTGAGATAATACTCAGGTAAAAAAAAACAAACAACAAAACCGTTGTATCTACCTCGCGTCACCAACAAAGTTGGTAATTGAGATGTTGTTGGTCATCACGAAGCTAAAGTCGTTAATCCTCCAAAGAAGCCACAATGGAAGGTGTGAGATTATACGCTACAGAAGAATCAAGAGAAGAAACCGTATCTAGAACTTACCTGAAGTTGCCCCACGAAGCGCTGGTGTCGCTGGCGCTGGCAGAGGTAGCGATGGAGAAGAAGCTAGCGCTGATGCTGGCTAGCAATGAAGAGATAGAGCCGCTCCCTTCTTGACGTTGTTGGCGTAAGTTATAAGTTCCCACTACTAAGCGAGACAATGAGCAATAGCCTCTTCGAGTAAAATATAAGAATATATATAGGGACGAATCCCGTTCGAGCAAGGAAACAAATAAAAAAATTTGCTAGCACCGACAAATTCTCATACCTCTTCACGTACTGATATTCCTGACAAGAACGTGAGCTGCTGCTAACCCCAACTAGGGCTAATGCTAAGGGGAATTCATCTAAGTAACCAAAAGCCAGAGGATAATTACATCTTCTTATACTTTTAAAATTTGGATTATGCACTAGCCAGCGTCAACTTACTATTGAGACGCGTCCCTGGGGACGCGTCACTAGCTTTTTAGGCGCTGGCCTAGTACCAGCGCCAACCTGCTCTTAATATGTTCCATAGAGACACGTCACTACTTTACGCTGGCCTAATTCCAGCGCCAACCCTATATGGTTGCTCGACAAGCCTTTTGCGTAGTTTCCGAAAATACGCCACGACTGGCCTTTTGGAACTTTCACGCAATCTTGGCTTCAAACAATTCCAGATTTGCGCTAAGTCGCTTTTAAGTTTATATTTGACTATTAAAATACTACATGTTACTATTACGCTAGTGCATGACCACTAAACTTACCAGACTCGACACTAGCCAGTCTGATTACCAAACTAGTGAATTGCGCAACTTGCCTCACTGAGTTAGCAAGCTACTTACTTGACCTAAAACAAAGTGGTAGTTCACGATTCCACTATTTCCACGAGATATCAAATACAACACATGGGGGGATTCTCATTGGGGTATTGGTATAGCGGTCTACGACAATCGTACGTTGTGGCAACACATCCACGAACAAGAAGCTAACAAGTAGTGGGATAGTTACAAGACAGTTTAGAGCACGAGGAGTAGTGGTCATACAAGTCCTCCTTATTTTTCGAACATGACTCCACTACAATCTCCACAATCGTGACTCCTCTACTTCTTTTGTAACTTCCACCACTTACGAAAAATCAATGTGTCTCCTCAAAAATATAAATTGATGGCTTCATCTATTCGAAACCAGAATAGATAGAATGAAGAGACAAGATATACAGAATTAGAGATTCATCCCAGAGATAATCCATTCTTCATCATACACTACAATTACTCATCTCACCGAGATTTCTCAACCTTCTTTGCTTCCCTCCAGTAATACCTAACCAATCTTCTCCACCTTTCTGATTGAAGCAGGACGTGAACGACCATTTCTTGGTTTAGGATCGTCCTGTTCGAGTTTGATCTCTCGAACCTACCTGAAAGTACCATTTTGCAGTATATTTATTTTCACCCTAAAAAACTTAGAATCATAATACCTAAATCAGAACAATAAAAACAACCACAACAATACCATCATTCACTAACTCTCCAAGCTATTTTATTATCGATTCAACTAAATCTACAAATCCATCACTATTTATGTTTCTCCAGCAACACCCATTTTTCTTATGATATTCTTCTTGTGTTTATGATTTTGATCAGAACCCAATTTTGATACTTGTTCTTTTCTAACATCTCTTTGTTTAAGGTTTCTTCTCTAACATCTCTCTATTAATCTAGTGGTGAAGAAGGAGAAAGTAGGAAAGAAGCGGCTCTTTTAGTTCTAGCACAAGAAGAAAAGAAATGAAATGAGATTTAACTTTTGTTCTCTTGATTTAGGGTTATATCTGGGCATTGATGTAATTTTGCATCTCACTTTGACTAGGTAAACTTGTCTTGACTAACCTAATACGGTCCCAAGACGGAAAACTAAGCTGCAGGGGCACTATAGAAAATTTTTAAATATCGGGAATAATATTTTAATGAGGGTTAATAAAAAGGGATAATTTATCAAATTTCCTATAATAATATCAAAAATTTGAGTTTAAGCTACTCTTAATGAATATTTAAATTTGTAAAGGTGCATTATGCACATTTGGCATACACACTAAAATTCAAATATCACATAGTTTATTTTTCGTTTGGGGAACTTTCACTACACCAAATTCAAGGATTAGTAACTAGCTTTTGCAACAGATTTGCACCTGTTGTGAATTTTCAGTTACGAATTTCAGTTGCAAATTTTTTACAATGGTTCATCTTTGTTACAGAACTCGCAACTGTTTTTCCTTGTTACGATTCACAACAGAATTGAGTTGTACGTGTGAAACTCGTGTGTGTGCTACCCACACTTTCAACCTGACTCGATTTCAGCCTATTCAGATACTCGGAGTCATCTTCAAAAATGACTCGGGCTTATCATTATCGATAACACCTCTTTCTCTTCTGCCTTCCTCTCTAGTCCTCTTCCTGTCTTCCTCACTCTCTATGATTCAGTAGATCTTTTTTCCCAATCATAATAAGTCGTTTGTGAATGAGTATTAGGTTTTGTTTCTTTTTCTTCTTCAAACAGATCCATCACAAATGAATTCTTAGACCTATAGTTTTGAGATTTCTCTTATCCGAATCAGTATGAAGAAATTTAAGTTTCTTAGAAAGATTTCTCTATTTCGCGAGGTTTGTTTGCTATAATGGAAAGACTTACGTATGGGTTTTATTCAATTTATGTTTAGATTTTTAGATTTGGGTTCTAGGGTTTCTGGTAATGAATAAATTATTTTATTTTATTTTCAGTTTGGTTGGTGCTGAAAAGGGTTTTGAATGAACCACTTCAACAACTTCATGAGAAACTACTTATAAGGTATATAAACATTATTACTTCCTCTGATTTCAATTTCTCAAATTAGGGCTTATTCAATTTAACATTTTTTCTTATTTGGAGTTTAAATTTGTAGATTTGGGTATTTTTATTGATTCTAATTGCTTATGTGTTTGGTAGACATTCAATTTTTGTATGGGTTTTTCAGTTTTTCTCCTTTTTTTTTTAATTTGTGTTGCTGGACTTTGATCAGCCTGCTGACTTGTTGTATTACTCTTCCAGGCGGCTAGAATCACCTGTGAACAACGATCTATTTCTTGCATCAATGAATCTAAGGTCTGATTAACTTATATTTTGTTTTGCATTTGGTTTGGTACAAACTGTTTTCGATATTTCAGTATATATTAATGTAGTGATGTCGTATCTTGGACTAAGTTCAGAGCTGAAGTCGGCATGTAATTCTGCACTAATGAAACTCGGACGTGAGTACAAATTCTATTGGCCATGTTCGTATAGACTGTTCTGAAGTCGGCATGTATTTCTGTATTTCTTGATTTTACATAATGTTAGATGTTTGCTTCAAATAAATAATAATGTTTTTTGGTTTTTGCTTGCTCAAACCTTATATTTTGGATCCCAATTTTGTGTTATTAAGTCGTGTATTAGGGTTGTTTGATGTTACTTTATATATTGCAATTCCATGATTGATTCTACTTGAAAAGGTTGTTCCTTTTTAGTTATGTTTGCTCAAAACCTAGATTTTTGTTTTCTTTAGGTTCTCAATCTTTTGTTTTCTCACTTTTGAAACTCATGTTCTAGAGTTGTGCTGATTTTATAATGATTGTAAGGAATTTTTTAAAGATTTTCTTGAGGCGGTTTTGCTGAGGCAATATCAAATGATGTTAATAAGCCGTAATTGCTGGCTAAAGATTCCATAATAGCTATTGATGCTGTTGGTTTCCTTTTAGATGGCCAGGTTTGCAATTTGTAAAGTATAATATAGTGTTTGATCATGAAGAAAGTGGGGTTTGATTCTTAAATTGGATTCTTTACAGGAAAAGTGTCTTGCTTAATCAAGGTCAGTCGTTGTCCAATCATGGGAGCAAGGCGAAAGCTGTTTTCAAACTAGCCTCTTCCAAACAAGCGCATATAATAGGTTCTGATTTGAATATTTTTTAGGCTTGTAGATGCACAATTGTCACTTGTATTTCTACAATATTTCGTATTTTAATTCTAATTAAACTGTTCTGTTCACATCTCAGGAGATGTTGATGGATAAGATGGAGATTGGCAATCAAAATCAGAATTACAGACATAACTCTCATCTTTGTTTTAGTTAGCCTCTCATCTTTATCTTCTCAATTTATAACAATTCTTAAGATGTTTCAAAAAACAATTTGGAAAGGGTGTAAAACTAGAAAGAAGGGAGATGATTTTAAAAAAGTCGTTGTTGTTAATGTGTATGTTCTCACTTCTAAAAGAACTGTAATTTAGGAAATGATTGTATACTTACTTGTTTTTCAGAAAGCATGGAACTTTATTTTGATTTCCAAATGAACAGTGGAAACTTGATTGTGTTACACGAGAACTGGTGGTTTTGACCAGGTCAAAACCATTATTTTTTTGATGTTGCAAAAAATTTCTCAGCTGCAACAACCTGTTGTAAAATTGGAATTTTACAACTGCTGGAAACTGTTGCGACCGAAAATTTGCAACGGTAATGTAGCCGTTGTGAAAAATTGCAACATCGACTTTTGTAACAGAGTAGCCGTTCGACCCCACTTTGGGGCAGTTTCTAATCACTAAATTTGGTGTATTGTTTTTCTGTAGCCCAGTTTTATTCTTTTTTTATATAACAAACTCACAATTAAGATGATATATATATATATAAAAAAAACATAATTAATTTTAATAAGACTTGTTTATAATTCTACCTTTCTACTTAAACAAATAAATAAATTCCTTATTTAAAAACAACTTTATATTATTTGTAGAGCGATATATCTTTATCCCAAAAAATATCTCCGTAACTCTTTATTTATCACGCCTAGTTTGACTCCCCAAAAACCATTTCATCATCATCATCATTCTAGAGCTTAAAGCCTTAAATTGTATACTTTAACAAGCTTCTTCACACTGAAAAAATCCTAATTATCACCCTCGATCTACAAGTACTACAGTCATTAATTATTTAAATCTAAAAGCTATAATCTTCATCAAGTTTCTTTTCCGTTTTTCACACTTCAGAAAATCCAATTATCACCACTTGTTTGAAATAGGGAAAACTACCATGATGACAAGGATTCGTGATAAATTGGTTGTTTCTAGTCAATCCGATTCTAAGTCTGATTTTGAAGAAGTAGTGAAAAAGAAAGGAAAAAAGAAGACACTACAACAGAAGCGAAAAGAAATCAGGTATCTCACGACCCTTTATTATTTGTTTACTCTTTTTAATCTTCTTAAGATGGAAAGTTTTAGTTATTTAGTTGCGAGAGAAACTTATGCATGTTCTTTCGTAAGCTAAAAGTATGTTCTTTCACACCAAGGTATTAATCTTCTTAAGATAGACGGTTTAAACCAACATTCATGTTCTTTTTGGGTGGTATTTAACGATGTGAAAAATACAGTTTTCACATAAACCAACATTCATGTTCTTTCTGGGTGGCATTTAACGATGTGAAAAATACAGTTTTCGCATAGTTTTCGTGTGAAGGAAGAATTTTTTACTAAAACACTAACTTCAAAATTTTCAGGATGGGATACTTGGGATATCTCAAAAGCAATTGCGAGGCTTGAAAAATTGACATTAACTAGGTTACAGGTATGTCATGATATGCTGAAAAGTTCCATTGTCACTTATTTATTACGGTATGTATAAGGTGAACAATCCAATTTTCACGATATTAAAATGTGAAATATTTATTTTTCACCTTTCAAATTAAATTTCTTGCTTACTTTTGAACTACTGAATGTCGAAGTTGAAAATCTCAATGTGTTAATTCCTTCGAATTTAGGAGCTTATTTCCATTATAATCCCTAGCATTAGCGAAAGGGAAGGCTATGAAAAAGAAAGATAGGAAATGCGGAACTTCAATTGTTCCCTGCCTTTCCAACTGGCAACGGGATAAGTTTTAGCTAAAGCACTTTTCGCCCTGATTTAATAGTTTAATTGGTGACTGTAGTCCTGATATAATCAAATATGACGGAACATACGGTAATACATTTAGAATTTTATGTACTTTAAATATTTTACATTAACGATGATGATCGAGAAACTTACAGTTTTCACCTCCACGTCTAATGTTTCATATTTGGTGAGTATTATTGCTTCCATTTAATTATGTTGATTTTTTGACCCCATCTCTAATGTTTTCATATAAGACGATATGGAGAATCTTATGAAAACGATCTCGCCGAGTTAGAGTTTTGAGAAGAGCTCCAACCATGGAAGGAAATTCTAAAAGATCAAAAGATGCAAAAACAAGTAGGTGAATAAGTCAGGTGAAGCTTGAGTCAATGGTAAGCATAGTGAAGACTCCAATAAGGATTCCTAAATTAATTGGTGAAGATTTTATTACCAAAGGAAAAAGAAAGACCAAGGCAAGGACTTAAAAATTTGCTAGTATTCCAAAAAAGGGGACAAAGAAAATCAATAAGAAGCTAAACATTACAGGGATTTTGACTCCTTGAGACTAAACAAATTCATGAATAAAAACGCAAAAGCGGTAATGAGTTCTTACTTTGAAAGGATAAGTCTGTGAAAGTTGTATTTTTCACATTTTGGTTGTTTTCCACAAGCTTAGACTCACTTTTCCTACTTATTTACAGAGATTATGCTTGGAGGTTGTTGACCAACTATGGGGAGGAGCCTCTGTTAGTGTTGGGTTTACATGTTCAAGACCTTGTTGACAAAGGTTCTTTAGAGCATCCACAATCACACGATTATACCCAAAGATCAAAGATTAAATTTTTTGATCTTTGGTCTGGGTCAAAAACAGCGGCGAATGATCAAGCGAGGCCGTAGAGTACCGTTTGTAGGTAAGCGAAAGAGCACGATATCGCTTGTAAAGACGGACGAAATACTAATACTTCGCCTGGTACAAGCGGGATAGTGGCTTTCCGCCTGAGAAACAAACATACAGGCGAAATCTCAACACCCCGCCCACTCCCCAAGCGAAATTTTAGTATCCCGCTTGTATAAGCGAAGTACCAGAATAGCGCCTGTGAATTGTGCGAAGTAAGCGTGCGAAAAAAAAACTGGGCGAGATGTTGTAGTAACGCTTGAACTCAAGCGAGATGCTGGAGTTGCGCCGTCTTCAGCGTGCAAATTAGGTGTGTGGGGGAAAAGGCCGGGCGAGCTACTGGAGTCCCGCTTGGATTTAGGCGAGACTCCAAGATCTCGCCTGTCCCCTTCCCCCATTTATAACCGTAAACTCTCTATTTCTTTTTTCCATCTTCACCTCCTGTCCATTTCCCCCATTCGAAACCCTAGCCGCTCGCCTCCCACACCCCCATTTTTCCAACACTTCCATCCTTTGACGAGAACCCAAAGCTTCGTTTCTCATTTTGTTACTTCGGTCAAACATATTCCAAGCGAAATCAAGGTATATCTTCTACAAACTAAAATTGAATTTACTTGTTTTAAATTGCATATTTACTTGTTTTGATTTGATATGCAATTTAGATGATGTTGTGGTTAAATTAGTTGTATATGTTGTTTAATTACCATATTATAAACCCATTATTGAATTATAAATTTGTGTTCTAATAATAAAATTTGGATTTTAATTAGGGTTTTTGTGCATGTTATCAATTAGGTTTAAAAATTTGTTTATATTTGTTAAATTGAACATATAATAGAAATTCTTGTTGTTTAATTTTAGTGGGTTTATGTTTAATTTTAGGTTGAATGTAGTATGTTGTGTAGAAATTAAAGGAATTAATTTTGATTTAATTTTAAAATAATGTGTATGGATATATTTGAAATTGTGTATTTTGTCATAGGGTTTATGATAAATATTATAAATTGGGTATACTATTATTGATGATTATTTGTTGTTGCATGTATATAATTTATTAATTGGTTGTTTAAATTTAATTGGTTGTGGTTAAATTGTCGATATGTATCGAATTGCTATTTTATGTAGATTCTGAAGATGAATTTCGATGATATGTATCAAATAGTTAGAGTGCCAGGACATCCACATGGGTTGAGTCAGCTCATCAGGATAGAACCTGAAGATGGTGGAGTAGTTGATCCAACAAGGGGGGTTGAAACGGGGGAAAGGGTAGTTCAACCATCAGTGGTTGACAATCGAATGTTAGCGATAAAGGATAGAACCGATTTGTTGGTTAGGAGACTGACTCGTTCGATTGAGTCTAGGGAGGTGATGAGCATAGAAGAACAACAAAGAGTTCGAATAGTGCTACAACAGATAACAACCCTTTGTTCTGGTGAAAATTAAGATTGTTAGAACAAACTAAATTTGCTAGTTATGGTTTTGAACTTTATGGTGTGTCCCTTTATCTTTCAAAGTGTTGAACTTTATGGTGTTGAACCTTTTTAGTTCTTTTAATTTACTTCTGTGGTTAAACTTGTACGGATACCAAATGTAGTTGGCAAGTTATTTATCAATTCATCTCAATGCGTTGTCAAGTTATTTATCAATTCATCTTAATTTATTTTGAATTATTATGTAGTCATTCTATTATCATTTCATCGCAATGCCTTGTCAAGGGAAAGCAAAATATCTCTGACCAAGTTAAATATTATTAATATTATTTAGTTAGTCTATTTTTATTTCATCTAATGTTATAAATTGCTAGACATCTCATGTTTAATTTTAGTGGGTGGGTTTATGTTTAATTTATGGTTGAATGTAGTATGTTGTGTACAAATGAAAGGAATTAATTTTGATTTAATTTAAAAACAAATGTGTATGGTAGTATTTTCAATTGGGTAGTTTGAATGAGATTGGTTATAATTGGTGACATTGTTGTATTTTGATAATGGTATATGTATTTTCGAATGTCTGATGTATAATTGTTGGTACAAATGTGTATGGAAATAGACAATTACATTCAAATTTAGTTGGTGTTAAATTAATTATAATTGTTTAAGCATTGTGGTGAATTATAATTAATATTGACAAATGTTCTATTATTTATTTGGACAGATGTCTAGCAATGTTGTTTCGAGATGGGTAGGTAGAAAGAAGAAAAGCAAAAAAGCTAAAATCGCAACTGATTCTGAACCTGAATCCATGGTCCCCGAGTCGGTAGATGTCCCGGGGTTGGAACACTATAACGTTGTTGAAGATACGGAGGAACACGTTTCGACAAATATTACATATTCCTCCGACGCCAACTTCAGGTTTGACCATCGTGGCTCTCTCAAATCAGTTATACAGATGTACAAGAAAATCACTAAAGAGTGTAATAGGGTCCAATATATAATAGAAAGGGGAGGTTGGGGCAGATTACTATCCCTACCTTTAGTAGATTCATCCCACGCTCTTATTGATTATATTGTCGAGCGGTTTTGGGATACAACAAACACATTTCACTTTTGTTTTAGAGAGCTTGGGTTCACTCCCCTCGATTGGGTTATGTTGACCGGGCTTAGTATCGGTGTCGGGAGATCTGTTCCTTATGACCCAGCTAAGTACAAATTTGAGTATGTTCGTGACAATATCTTTCCTGAACTGAAAGATAATGCGGTATGCAAAAGAGAAGGTGTTCCCCAACAGTGGGTTTCGGATGCCATCACTCTCAAGTTTTTGACCACCTATTTTGATAAAGATACATTGCACGCGGCGAACGATGATAGTGTTCTTGCTGATAGAGTAGCGAGGGCGTTCTATATGTATGTTCTGGGGAATTTCTTTTTCCCAAATGCAAAAACCTACATTGATGCAGGATGGTTGGCTGCCTTTGATAATCTAAATGAAGTTGATCAATACGACTGGGGTGGTCCTGCATTATCAAAATTGTATTCGGGTCTTGCCACGGCTTCAAGGGGACAAAAATCAGTATCCGGGCCGTTCCAAATTTTGGAGGTAATTTAATTAACCTTATTCAAAATTTTATAGTCGAATTATTTAATTGTTATGTTGTTAAATCATTTTAAAAAAAATTTATTGTAGTTTTGGGGCTACGAATATCTGGGGATATGTCGTCCAAATATCCCTTCGGCTGAAAGTGAACATGAATGGCCTAGATGTCGTAGGTGGGTTGCCTCCCGGAAGAAGGGTGTTGACATAGTGAAGACAAGGACTAAACTGAACCAGTTATCCGTAGACGCCGTGACGTGGCAACCATGGGTTACTGCAATTAACTACATACCAGAAGATATTGCCCGCAAAGCAATAGAACTTTCTGGACAACGAATAACGTTCACCTGGCTTTGCACTGTATGTTTCCTAGTCCTTTTCTTATACTCAATTTTTTTCAAACTCGTACTGTTCTGAATGGGTAGGTATTCATTTATTTTCATTTTATTGGATAAAGCACAATATGTATCTCGGAGATCGCTGTTGGAGGCAGAACAACCCAACTTGGGGTATTCCTGCAAACCCCCCTGCTTGCATCTCCAACTTTGTAGACGACGAGATTGAGGACATGACATCAATTTCTTGCGTCAATGCAAGTGAATACGTACGTGTCGTGGAGTACGATGTTTATTATGAATATTGGAGACATGTTACCAACCTGTACAAATATGTCGCGCAAGTTGATTGGGAGGTTGAAACGTATGGCTATGCAGGTGACCGTATCAAACACAACATCCCACGGCCTCGTGATCATGTGCCCATTCCTCCCCCCCAACAACTACCATATGTAAGTTATTAACAAAGTTTTGAAAAATTGAATACAGATTACACATTTAAGTTTCTGTGGTTATTCTAAATTATTATCATCGCAGGTGGCGGCTTATGATTTGGTGCAACAGTTTGCAGATTTTACGCAAGAGTTGCGGGATTTTACATTAGCTGAAACCAAAGATCGGATGGACTTCATGATTCGCAAAGAAGTGGAGTTCCACCATTTTCGGAATCAATCAGCCGCTCAAATGAGCCTCCTACAAGATCAAAATACGTTGCTGACCAGACAGCTTACCCAGTTTCAAAGTGCAGAACAACCTCTTGGATTCGCCTCATATGCTATGACCACACCTCCGGGACCTTCATCAACAGTTCTACCAACGCAGAACGTCAGACCATCTTTCCCGCCATTTATTCCACCCAGATCAAACTCCGGTTAAACAATAAATTAAAATTTCGAATGACGATGTATTGTACGTGTTCGGTTATTTTTATTGTTGATTTACGGTTATATTAAATGTTACTTTTTAGTATTCCGTTTATGTAGTATGATAATTTGACAGCTCAGTACGAAATTTAAATGCCTGTTTTATTACCGTTATGCTACCCTTATGTTACCGTTATGTTACCGTTTTATTACCGTTTTTTTGTCCTTGCATAACGGCTATTTTTTTTGGGTTTATACTACTATAAATAACATTCAATAGCTACACAACTCATTTCATTATTCCCACATTTTATTTTTCAATGTCTGGTTACGAAAATTTTACCCTTAATGCAACCAATTTTACTTTAGATGAAGATTTATCCATATGTCGAAACATAGTGTTACATTATCCAGCAAGGGGTCAACAACGTGATATCAATGGTTGTATGACCATGGAATGGTTGGAACACACATGCTAACTTTTGCGATGAAACCGGTAATCCCACAACCGGAACAGAGCAGGCCTTTTTTGTCGATATGTGGAAATTACTAAGGAAGTATTAGAATTTTCTTCTTTAACTGCTAGGGTCAATGAATTTCGTCTTAGGAATGAAACTGATGATGAAGTTGTTGCTCGATCACTACAGGAATGGACAAGATGGAAACGATGTGATTTCCGGTACAAACCTCATTTTGAGATATTAAGGGTAATGGAAGAATTCAACCCTTTTGTGTTGATCTTTGTACCTAGTAGGGCAGCACTTCGTCAACGTCGTCCGACAAGCCAATCCTTTCGGTTTCTCTAAAAGGTTTATTTGTAAAAATATTCCTCTGTATCGGGAGTTTATTTTTCTTTCCCTTTCATGTATTTTTTTTCTGATTTAATAAAAGTATTGTATTACCTTAAGTTATTGTTCATTTAACGACGATTCAGGGGATATTATGAGGTCATTAGCATTTTAAAAATTGAAACTCTAAAAATAAATAACCGTTGAACTTTAACTTCAATTGATAATTTTAGGAGTTACTTGCGATTACATTTTGGATTTCATGAACTCATAGCTTGCTACAAATATGAATTCTTCCCCCTTTTCTTGAAAGTAGTGCATTTTAGCAATTTCCTCCTACACAAGGGAAGAAACAGTTATATAATTTGTTATTTGTAATTGTTGTTAATGAAAGAATACACAACTTTTGTAATGGTATGGATACTTACAAATTGTTGGATCGATAATCCTAAATGGGTGTCGTTAAAGATGCGTTGTTGTATAGATACATAATCATCTATTCCCTTTCGAATAACTTGGTATCTATCATAAATCTGTACAATAGATCTTTGGTTTGAATTTCCATATTCCTCACCAAAATGTCTGTAGATCCTCCCCCATACAGTTTCTGGATGAACAATTCCTACTATAACATCTTCACGTAAGGTTTCGTAATACCAGGATTTTGTTATAGCCAAGTCTTCGTCTGAATGAAATGTTGACATGGGTGTACGTAAGTTATGAAGTTAACAAAGAAGGTGTTGGGATTAAATACAGAAAAATAATATTTTTAATTACATTGGCTTGTCAAGTTATATTAAATGTGTTTGACAAATCTGAAAAATAATCCTTTAATTGAAATGAGGTCGGTGTATTGTCAATTCATGTCATTGGCTTGTCAACTTATATAAAATATCTCTGACATATCTGAAATTTTAGTCTTTTAATTGAAATGTGGTCGGTGTATTGTCAATTCATGTCATTGGCTTGTCAAGTTATATAAAATATC
>JAJJMC010027464.1:5462229-5506254 GCA_023531435.1 Papaver californicum | reverse complement strand
ATCTCTGACAAATCGGAAATTTTAGTCGTTTAATTGAAATGTGGTCGTTGTATTGTCAATTCATGTCATTGGCTTGTCAAGTTTTATAAAATATCTCTGACAAATCAGAAAAAAGATTCTTTGCAATGGAAAATATGGTCGGTGTATTGTCAATTCATGTCATTGCCTTGTCAAGTTACACAAAATATCTTTGACATAAAAATAAATTGTGTTTAAAATTCTCCCTTTTTTATTATAAATAACCACACTAGGTTGTCAATCAATACAAACCGAGTTTTATAATCATTTCTTGCTCCTTAAAAAATCCAGGACATAACAAAATGGCAAACTATGTAAATCATATAGACAAGTATGGTTCCTCTTCTAGTTATCCTCACTATGTTTCTTATACTTCTTCTTCTTCTGGTTCATTAAACGATGATGATAACACAAGTTACTACTCATCCGATGAAAGTTCACTTGAAGCGAACAGTAATAACCTAGCAGTTACTGCTGGTTTAATGTTGTCAACTATGAACCCTCCACATACACGTATAAAAATACCAAGACAACGTGATGTAGGTGCTAAAGGTCTATGGAGAGACTATTTCTGCAGCAACCCGACATTTCCCCCCAATTTATTCCGAAGAAGATTCAGAATGCGTCGACAATTATTCAACCGTATTTTGGGTGATGTTGTGGCTGCAAATAGTTATTTTGTGTAAAAAATAGATACTTGTGGTTTTCCAGGATTAACCCCGCACCAAAAAATTACTGCAGCTATTCGTATGTTAGCTTACGGATGTGCGGCCGATGCAATCGATGAGTATTTACGTATTGGGGAAACTACAGTTTTGGAAGCAACTCGTAGATTTTACAGGGTGATAGTCCAATTGTACGAGGAAGAATATTTGCGGACACCAACTAAGCGTGATGTTCAACTCCTTCTTGATGAAAACCAAAAAAGGGGATTTCCAGGGATGCTTGGTAGTGTTGATTGCATGCATTGGAAATGGGACAAATGCCCATCGGCGGAATCCGGTGCTTATACCGCCTACAAGGGTAGCGAAAGTATTATCCTTGAGGCAGTTGTATCGTATGATCTTTGGTTTTGGCACGCATTTTTTGGTATGCCGGGTTCAAACAATGATATCAATGTGATGAACCGTTCTTATATCTTCAAAAAGCTTATCAACGGTAAAGCACCGGCAGTAAACTTTTCAGTCAATGGAAATCAATATAATATGGGGTATTATCTTGGGGATGGAATATACCCAGACACATCAACTATTGTAACTACCATTAAACATCCAGACTCCCAAAAGAAACAGAAATTTTCTGCGATGCAGGAAGGTTGTCGAAAAGATGTAGAACGGGGTTTCGGGGTACTACAAAATCAATTTGCAATCATCAAACAACCCGCACGTATGTGGAATCCGGACGTGTTAGCGTATATAATGAAAACAGTCATTATTCTACATAATATGATAGTGGAGGATGAACGTATTCCCGGTGATTGGCCGCATGACTATGAGCAACGCAGTCACGGTGCTCCGGTTGTTATTTCAAGGGACAACACTGCTCAACTTTCTAGAATGATGAAGGACCAACGCAGACGTGCAGTATTCGATAAACAAACTGGGGTTCGTTTGAGAAATGACCTGATCGAACATATATGGTCATCTGTTGGGGAAGAGTGAACTTTTATATGGGCTTTGGGGGTAAATGTGTTGTTAGTGGATCCGTGGTTAAAGCGGAAGATATCTTATCTTTACTTATTTTAGTCGCGTTATATTTTAATTGTTCTTCGACTCCACCTAGTATTAGAAGTAATTTTAAAAATTAATTCTAAATTAAATTTTTATTTTAAATTAGGATTCGTTAAAAACATAAAAATCCATTGGTTAAAAAATATACTAAAAATTCTTAATAAATTGCTGGTTTAAAACTCAATATGACAATGGTAAATAATAATCCGGACGTTATGATTGGTTTAATCTTTTCCTCAAAATTTCTCCCTTCCTCAGTTCGATGTACTGTCTCGATACAGCATCCATTTGGGAGATATCCATCGTCATTATACGAAATTCCTCTTCTGCTTCTTGCCTAGCTTGTATTGCCGTAAACTTTGCATTTGAATCAGCTAATTTAGCTTCAAACTTTGCTTTATCATTAGCTAATTTTGCTGCAAACTCAGCTTCTCTTTGTGCAATCTTCATATCTCTTTGTTCGGTACATTTGGCGTTGAAGCTTCGTTGCTCTCTATAAATATTTTCCATCATTTGTTGTTGTTCACCAAATCTTGCTTTCCCTTTTGTCTTCTGTCGTTTCGCCTCTTTTTTCCCCATTGGACGGATTATTGTGTTGGGGATATCTCCAAGGTCTTCAAAGGCGCTGGGACCATCAAGGCTTAAGTCTGTTGTGTCCTGTACGTCCTGAGATTCGTTGTCGTAATCAGACTCTCCTTGTGATGAATCAAAAACAGATGTTGACCTTCTAGAATATTTAATATTATCTAACATAACTGTGTAGCAATCTTCATGTTTAAAACTTCGACCAGTTGCTTCCTTGAAAAGCCTATGTACTTCTGCAAACTGGTGTTTCAATACAATGTTGTTAAAGGATATACAATCAAATAGATTCATGTAATAAGCATAAACAAACGAGTTGTTACCTTATTTTCTGGGCCCCATCCAGTATGATGTTCCCTTTCAACTTCACCCTCCTTTGCAGACATAAGCGCGACATCCTTACTTATAATTTGAAATCGTTTCTGAAGGGAGGTCCAATTTCGTTCTGGCATAGAAGGTATAGCTTCTTTCATCCGACATAGTATACGTGACCATAATTTTTCTTCACATTGATCAGTACCAATGCTACAATCTTGAGAAATAGACAAATGAATCGTACACATGGTAACATCTTCGAAAGACGAAAATTTAGACCTCGGGGTTTTGATGGCGCCATTTTACTAATCTAATTCAAAACTTATGAAATAAGAACTAACTTTTGAATTTTCAACTCTACACAATGTATGAGTTTAGTAAAATGCCATTGGTTTAGTATCACATATATATATGGTAAATATATAGCCGTTAAACGGTAACATATCAACGGTAACATATCAACGGTCAAAAATTAACGGTCAAATACAAGCGGACCGTTGGGATCGCGCCCAGCTCCTAGCGGAGCCTTGGCCCCTCGCCCAGACACAAGCGGTCCCTTGGGGTCTCGCCTGTCTCTCCCACCACAAGCGATATCCCAATTTACCGCCCAACCCAAGCGGAGACTTGGCCCCTCGCCCAACTCCAACGTTGCCTTGGGACCTCGCCCAACTCCAAGCGGACCCTTGGAGTGCCGCCCAGGTCCAAGCGAAGTCACTGAATCTCGCCCGTGTATTGAAATTTTAGGCGAAATCTCTGCTTTTCGCTTATGAGTGGGCGAGCTTCTAGTTACTCGTCTGGTGGAGCGAAAGTTTAGCGTATCGCTTGAGCTGGCGAAATGTCAACCCTTCGCCCGTGTTTTTAAGCGAGATGTTGGTCCGTCGTCTGTTCACAAGCGAGGGAGTAGAGTTTCGCTCGACTATAACTTTTGATCGTCGATCAGCGACTTCTTTTAATCCTGAACAGTGATTTTCAACGATTATAAATCAAATTTAATCGCACCGCTGCGGTTGATTTTCAACGATCATCGATCAAATTAAATCTTTGATCTTTAATTTGATCGATGATTGTGGATGCTCTTAGAGGTCAAATTACTTTGATATTACATGCACAAGCTTAACTTCAAGCAAAAGGAAGAAGTATCTAAAATCATGTTTAGCTGCCAAGAGCCCGAAAAATACTCGGAATCTTCTTTCATGTCACCCCAAGCATCTGTAAGTATTTTTGGATATTTATTGAAATAATGTTGATAGTCCTAAAGAAAAACTCAAAATAAAGTTCCTGTAAACTACAATTATCACCACTTCAGATGTGATAAATGTATGTTTCACCAGCCCTATAATGTGTCTTTTCTTAATCTTGTTTAATCTCTTTAATAATAATCTTAAAAACGCACAGGTTCATGTGCAAGTGAAAAATTCATCTTGAAAGGAAAAATAAGACCGATTACGAATAATGACTTGGCATTAAAAATGAGAAAGATAAGAGAATCAAGATGATGGTTCAACTGCTGACGGATGGTGATCATATATAGCATTAATGTTAGTGTAAAGTTAGACTAAATTTTCATCGTTGCTTTACTGAATTTCGTACTTAGATGATTTTTTTTTTTTGTAGGAGATGCTACTAATACTACTGTTAAGTAAATCTATTGGTTAAACACTTTTGTTTTTATTAACCTTCGTTTTGCAAATAAGTTTGCCGCTGGTATAGTATTGCCTACATTTTATTTGAATATCGCCATATTCATTAAGCTATCAACGCCTATTATATTGCTCGAAGTTAATTTTAGTTTATGGACTATGTCTTGAAGTGTCTCGAATTGATGAAGGTGTGGCAATCGAATTGCTAATGGATATCAGTTTCTTATGACGTTGTAGCATCCTTGTCAACCTTTGAAATTTATCTTTACATAAGATCAAAACAAAGGTTGAAGCTCATGTATCTCCAGAAAATGCTGAAATATCTAGTAGTCTCTTGGCACGAAGACTTGGCCAAAGAGGGGAACAAAGATATATATATATATATATTATGTTGTTGGACACTATGAAATATATATATTTGATGCTGAAATATTCACATTTCATTGATTAAAGTATTAGATTTCAAGAAAAATTCAGCCGTCGGATGGATTTCCATGTGCATATTAAATCTGGTCTTCCGTATTTAACAACGCTTATAACTGTTGTTAAACTATGACAAAAACAATCCATCGCAAAAAAATAGCAATGAAAATATAGTGGATGCTTTGTTCCTTATCTCTTCAAAGCATATACACATGCCCTTTACAGTTACACGTGGATTAGGATTTATTTAAGTGGCAAATACATATAAACGTTGCTAAAAATATTTGAAACAGAAATAACTCTCAAACATATTTTTTGTCACACTTTTGAGACTTATTTCTGTTCCAAACTTTTTTAGCGACGTCTTTGTAACAGTCATTTTGCACATGAAAGACATTCCTAAACCACGTGTAACTATTGAGGGCACGTGTCTATGCATGGAAGAGATAGGGCACTGATATTACAGTTGCTATTTTTTGTGACAGAAGGTTTTTGCCACAGACCCATAAATGGTATTTTCCGTAGAAATAGTATGTTTAGCAACATTTATAAGCGTTGCTGAATATGGAGGGCCCAGATCTAATGTGCACACGAAAATCCATCTGACAACTGATTTTTTTCTTGGAATCCTAACGGCCCATATTTTTTAATCAACACATCCGACGGTTGAGATCAATCCAAGTCGAAATTAAGAAAAAATCCTGCATCACCTCTTGCTCGTTTTAAAGAGTAGATATTACAATATGAAATTCAGATATTTCACATTACAATAAAGTGAAAATTCAATTTTCCGCCTTGGGAAAAGTGACAGCGGCTGGAGGTGCCATGTTGATTGCTTTAATGGCAGGAGAATCTGGATAACTTGTATCTTTTACCTCTTTGTTTTTTCTTATAAGCAATTAAGAAAAAAATCATTAAGGAAAACATTTAAATTTGAGTCGATACCTCGTGCTAATCCTAATTGTCATCAAAGGACATAATAGACCTCTCTGCCTGTAACGTCAAATTCTTAAAATGGAAAAAAAAATCTATCTGCACTTGCTCATACTAATGCAACCCTTGGAAGTGTGGCAATATTTCGTATCTCTCCAAGGAAGAAGAGATAAGTACCAATGGACTCACAAGTTAAGGTGATCAGTTTTTTGGTCAACAACCATCGTCTCTTTTCACGAAGCAGAGATGATAGCCAACTACGACACACGGAAAGAATAGGTCAAAATTAATTATTCTAACTGACTGGAAATAACGCACCTATAAAGTTTAAACTAATTGACCAGAGATGATGCAAAAACATACTTATTTTAAATAATTTATTAGTAAAATAAGATAATAAAAAATATTTAAGGAATCCAAAAATATTAAAATTTTAAAGTTAATTTAGAACATAATATTTTATTATTAATCTTATATTATGGGATTTAAATATAAACTATTTTATTCGTGGTTTTTCGGAAAAAAAACTTATTTTTAGGTTCTCTAGAAATTTTCACTTTTTTTGTACATAATTTTGGCTCTATGCTTCCGTAAATAGAACTCAACTAATCAATTTTGGCGTGTGTATTTGTATCCGCTAGATCGCGACATAAGTATGTATAGTTAGATTATTTTGTATGTCATCAATACTATCCGGGTATCACAGAAAACCTGTGAACCGAAAAAATGTTCAACCCTGCTGTTGCTGACTTTCTTTTCCTCCATCCTCCCCTCTTTGAAAAACTAGTGAAGAACAATATCTAAGGTTTGGAATTATCGGTAATCCCTAGTCTGATTTTCTAATCCTGGAAAGCAAGGATGAAAGTTGAATTATTAGCTTTTTATTCGAAAGATCTTTGATTAAATTTCTATGTAAAACTCGAATTCTCTGTATAATTCATCGACCTGTAAAAGAGTGAAAATTGGTTTCATTGTTTTTAGTATAAACAAAAGGAAAATCCATGAATTGATTTTTTATTCTAGATTGATATAAATATTTTCAGATCAAATTTCGCATCATTGTTACTTCAAGAACACAAAGAATCACGGAAATATAACCAGCGCCATATGGTTGCGTTTCTCCATCAATTTCTCCAGCAATTGATTCATCTTTTTACTGGACCAAAAACCTAAAAGAAAAAAATTAGATCATCAGTGATTAAGTTTCAATTGAAACTGAAATTTCAATTAATTACTTTTTTTTTCACATTAAATATTGATTGGGCTCTTTTTTCATTATTGATGTTGCGGCTTCATGGAATTATATCGAACCATAAATAAATGAAGATTAGACTAGATGGCCGTGTAATAGTGGGGTTCGAAAGAAGATTAAATTTTTTCCAACTATTTTTTTTTTTTTTTTAAATCTATTGTTCATTTAAAATTATTGTAATCAATTATGAGTAAATTATGGTTAGTTTATAATGCAGTTGAAAGATTTTGGCTCTAATTTAAAAAAATTTGAGTTAGAATTGAAGGAATTAGAAAATCAATAAATTGAAATCGTTACTAAAGCGTTTAGCAACCATTTCAGGACTTTTTGCAACTATGTCAAACTCTTTTTTTTCATAATATCTTTTAAACTATGCCAAGTTTGAGCGAAATTTTGAAGCTAAACAATAAGTTATGTATTTAATTTTATTATTTTCGCTTTAATTTAAAGAAATGTGGTTTAGATTTAGAGATATTTTAAGAAAAGCGAGATTGAAATAGTTGATATAAGGTGACTACGTTTTAGCTCCCATTGTGAACATATAGAAGGACTCCCTTCGGTCGTCCAAAAAGGGAAGGGAAAATTAGGGGGATTTTTTCTTGACTAATTTGAGGCCTTCCCATTTTATTTGAAGCCTACCAAATTATGTTCCCATCTAGATAAGGAAATAAGGGGTGTCTAAAAAGGAAGAAACTACTAACTTAAACTCACTAGTTAAAATTATGTTTATTTCCTTATTTATAATATTTTCAATCTATTTTAATTTCTTTTAAAATCGATCAGAAATTGGAAGAAAAAAAAAAGTCAAATCAAAAAATTTTTTATTTGAAAATTTTGAATTTTTTTTTGTTCAAGAACAATCGGGCAATGAAAGACTTACACGATTGTTGATTGTTCTTGATCCATGAAGAACATCAACCAACAATCGGCATTGTTCTTCATTTTTATAGCCGATTGTTCTTGATGTTCTGGATCCATGAAGAACATCAATCTAGAATCCGCATACGTTCTTCAATGGGTGATTGATCACAATCGGCAAATACAATCCTCCACAAGTACCGATTGGTAAAAAAAACTCAAAAACAATAGTTTTCTACAGAAAAATACGTCCATAATCGGTGGATACGGTTCCCCACATATAAAAAACTCAAAAATTCAAGAGTTTTCCTGTAAAAAATAATAATCTATAATCGGGTGATATAACTGCACTTATCAGCCGATTGTAAACTTGACATTTCCTTTGACTCTTTTGATCATAACTTCTTCGTCCACTGTCGAAATGATCTCATTATTTTTGCGTTGAACTTATATTCATTCTCTACAAGAAAAAGCTAAGAATTCATGGATTTGGACAAGTTGCACTTGGTTTTGGATCCATCTTTGCATGTGGTACTTTACTTCCTTGGATGTCTTGTAGTATTACATACCAACTCTTGCCGTAGATTTGAACATATCAACTTTTTAGGTACAAAATATATGTTAATTTAATCTCGTACAAACGAAGCATTGATAAATAAGTTTGGCAGCAGCAGTATCATAAGTTGACATGGCATGGTCACAACAGTGGAGTAATTGCGACATAAGGTTGATGATGTCTTCCAGCGTGGTGAGATCCTCTTAAGAGATGAAGTGAACCCTGAGGTGATATGTTCTTGAGAAAATAAGATCCCATGAGTAATGAGGTCTCCGTGAAGCTTAGTTTTGTGAGTCCCGTATGGAAACCCTTGTTTGCACACCATTCCGTCTAAAAGCCGTAAAAACTTCATGCGACGACGAATTTCGATGTTTGACCCCAACTTTTGAATCCAAGAGACCCAGATATCATATGAAAAAAGAATCACTTGATTCAGAGTTCATCCAATCATGCGTGAACATTCGTGATTAGTAATCCCGTGTAAATTTTTAGATTTTATAGACTTTGGTGTAAGATCCATATCTCTTAGCTCGTGTATTCGATTGACGTGCCATTTTAGTATGTCATAGCAGAGACATAGATGAACATTTATTGTGAAGGATTCATTGGAATGAAAAGGTAATGGTAAGAGCATCAACAATGGATATAGGAGCGGAACGAGTTGGTGCTTTAACCACGTATTGAAGTAAGTTAGTGAAATCAACTTAAATTGTTTTTTTACACGGAAAATGAGTGACTGAGACGACGCAATCAAGGAGAAGAATAGAGGTTATCATCGTGGATAGAACCAAGGAGAGAGGAAGGGAGTAGGTTCCATCACTGGAGAGGGAGAAGCTGGCATCGTGGAGAAAATAAGGAGCCTTCGTCCTTTGGCACTAACGTGAAAGGGAGATGATGGCACCACTAGAACCATCTTGAGATGGCATTGGGGATGGTTGTTGGTGAGGTCGTGAGAGGACATTGGCACTCCAAGCCATGCTTACACTTTTTTTAAGGATGTTGTCATCGTGAAGATGCTAACTCTGTGAAGAATCTTAGTTCCGTGAAAATCCTGCTATGGGAAAAAATTTATCAATGGGGAAATTTTAGCTTTGGGAAGATTTCAGTCCTATGGAAAGAGCTAGCGCTAAAGATATTGACGCCATTGGCATGCTGGAATTTCGTGAGATCTCTAAGAAGAAGTGATACTCTTAGAAGGGACCGAAGATATCATAGGAGGTAAGGACCTCATGACATACGGTGAAGGCTTTATGTTTTGGAGTCTTTGTTAGGATGAAGTTTCTAAGAAGTTGGATCAGAAGTGGAGAAACTAATTCTTGAGTAGGAAAGCCTCACCTTTCATCTCTTAGAAGAATTTCTGGCTTTGGAGTATCTTGCCTTATCAGGGCCATATTTCTGGAGTGAAAGCTGAAGAAGCAGAATGGGTAGTTGATGAAGATAACTGGACCAACATCATGGATCGATCCAAGAAGAAGGAAGCAAGGCATGAGATTTTTATTCAAAAGTGAATGTGATGAAAAAGTCATTGAATCCTTGACCAACAACTTGTAAACAATTATTCTAGAAGTTGAGAGCCTGAACTGAAGTGGTCGTGCACGTTGGATGTTCGACCTATGCTGAAGATGGTTGTGGATGCCTCCTTACCAGTGATTTTTGAGATGAATATCATAACCATTGGTATTGTCCATGAAGGCTTGCTCGAAGAATAAGAGGACTTGACAGTGTCACTTGACAATTTCAAGTTCAACGTGTCTTAAACAGTGAAGTAAGTAGCAACAATAAGGATGAAGTCACCATTCTGGATGTGATTAGGTAAGAGGAGGAAGCTTCCTAGTCGTGTGGGGTACAGATGTAGATAGTTTTTTTCAATGACACTTACATTTTACCGACTTGTTTTCGGGGATCATATTGGTTGAAATAGATTTAAGTTAATTTTTCTAACAATACCAAGTCCCCAAGTGCAGAACATCCAAGAGGTGTTCATTCACTATACCGAGAGATACATGTTAAATGGATTTTCCATATGTACGGATGAATAATGATGCATCTACTTCAGGAGTTTATTTCATGGGTATTAAGACTTTATGCTCCCCTACGTTGTGATGAGGTATCCCAGGATTTATCTTCTCACGAGGGATAAAGCTCTGTTATGGAGGAGATGAAAGTAGGGAAGATGGGATGTGGGTGTTACATTGTCATGAGGATATGAGTTTCGATGTGGGCGGTTCTGTCACTAATTTCATTGTTGATCAGGTTTTCTAGTTGAAGGATGTTAATGTATTAAATCTTCAAGAGTGAAAGAACTTTCAATCCCCAGGTATAGCTTACTTAAATCTGTTACTAGAAAGGAGATAATTTGATGGGTCATCATGAGTTCATTCTTCTATGGATTTGATCATGAAAGAAAGGTTAGGAAGGTTGCGGTTGTCCTTTGTTATTGTTATTTCCGAGCAGGGGATGAAGAAAGAACTTGAATTAAATTTGAAGTTGTCGTTAGCATATGGGATGTTGAGCTGCAACATGGTTGTTTTCCTACCTCGTGAGCATGAATGAAGTCGTGGCTTATCTTGATCCTTAGAATCATTAGCTTACTTTATTTCTGTGAAGGTGGTAATGGGATGCTCAGAACACCATATGGACATAACTCTTTTATAAATCTTTGTTTGTTGTTGAACAATCCCTAATCGCACTTGTTTTTAGTTACTGGAGTTGTGTTTTTCGAAGTAGGCTTGAGGTGTGCCTCAGCTTCTTATGGGAATTGCAGGCGTATATCAGATATTTGATCGAGGTGTCGAACTCGCCAAAATATATTCCTTACTTTTCTTACACTAGCTAGTAGTACAAGGATAAGCATGTTCGTTCCTAAGAGAGTGTAGAGTTGAAGTTCTCAATTAAGGTTTCCTAAAATAGGAATAATGCAAGAATATAAAAATTAATGTAAGAATACTAATATGAGGATGATAATGATCAAGGACTCCTTCTCTCTCAAGAAGCGTGAGTCAAATCGATATAGCTATGTTTCTGCAATATACCCATTACTAATATCCCATGGATATTTAGTACGCCCAAATATCCCGCAATCTCCAAAATTCACCGGACACGAAAGTTCTCGACTACCGGATTATACTCATTCGAGTTATCTATAAGTATACTATCTAGGTATAACTCAATCAAGTGTTTTAAGTTTCGTGAGATAGGGTACTCCTAGCGATAAAATCATAAGCTCGATTCGCCTGCTAGTGTCAATATCTACATGTGAATATTTAACAAAATCCCATCATCAAAACCCATATATCGCTACTTGTATTAAGAAATTTCTAGACAATTACGGGTCAAAGAATTCTCGAGTTAGCATTAGAATTATGAATGAATTAACCATTTATTTTTGAACTTAAACGATTAAGAAATAATTCATATCACAATATTAGCGCGGTAGAGAATGAACATTAACAAGATAAATTGTAAGAAAACAAACTTATTGTATCAATATGAGTTCATGTTCTGGACGTTGAAATCGTCCCTAATCAATATGCTTAGCTATGCATAACAACAAAGTTCATAGGAAATAAATAGAAAACCACATAAAATACGAATTCAAAACCAAACTATCAAACCAAAACAACCGCAGGTGAGATAAAATTGGTGGTGAACTATTTTTTGCAGTAGCTACCTGGTGGTCATTGTGAAGTGCTTGTGGTAGTGTACTGCTGCTCTTGGTGGAATGGATGATGTGCGTGAGATGTAGGTGATGATGGTGATGGTACGCATATGGTTGGATGAAGAGAGTTTTGGAGAGGAGAAAAGGGTCATCTTTGTTGGTGCTGGAAACAGGCGTGAGGAGGTATCCTTTTTCTTTGTAGCCCTTGTTCCTCCCTTTTATAGCTCTCAATTATCTGCAAGCTTAATTTCCACACAAACTCAACATCCCAAGTCTTCTAATTATTGTCAAACACTAAAACACTTTCTAATCTCAGCCATTAGTCACTTCCATCAAACGACAACATACCATCCTAATTCCCTGATTTCTCTACAACAAAATCTTAAACAGAATTCTTAGGCCTTTATATTTATTGCTTTTTAAACTTTTCAAATTCGATACTTACCCTAATACTTCAATAATGTTATGACCCGCAAGCAGGTCAATGTCGTTAGACTGGCCAAATAACAATTAAATCGCGTAATGACTTAATTAATGAAATTAAATCATTAATTATATTAGTTAATAAAATAATAATAAGAAATTATTTTAGTATCATTAGATAGATATTGAAAAGTTATGCGAGATGGACTACTGGAATGCGTCAAACGAATACTGTATGAAGAAGATATGACACTTTGAAGTCGGAATCGAAAACATTTGATTATAACCTTGACCTTGACCGTTGACCGGACCTCTAAAGTTTGAATGATCCTTTGATTAGCAAAAGGTTACCCCTTAATAATCTTGGTGAAGCATTAATAGTAAAACCTAATCAATGTAATTTAGGTTAAAGAAAAATTATAGTTCTAATTATAATTAGATTTAATTAATAACAATAAGCAGAATATATATTTTGTTTGAAACATATCCCCTTTCCTAACTTAAGTAGGAGTTGTAGTAATTATAAAAAAGAAAAGAAAAGAAGGACAACAAGAATAGTTCAAGTTCATATATAGTTTTCTTTCAAAAGGAATGATGAGAAAGGTAGTAGAGAGTTGGTTACATAATTAAAGGATGATCGAATAAATTATGAGTATTAGATTATGGATGACCTAATATGAAGTTTCCTTAGAATGAGAGAACTAGAAAGCAATTTATATAGTGAGTGAGAAAACAGAATCTAGGGTAAAAGATTTCCATTAGAAAGAATGAATGTAAAGAAGTAGACAAGCTAGGTTTATAAAATAAAAAGGTTCATGATGAAGAACATGAAGATGATGATGGAAACTTGCAAACAATTCAAGGTAACCTCTTCTAAGCATCATAATATGTTTTTAAGGCTTTGGGTATTTCTTATATACTAAAAACAGTATAAAAACAATCAAATATGAAAATCCATAACCATGATTTTATGTGAAATTTATGTTTCTCTTCCCAGAATGTAGAGACTTATCTAGGTACCTTAAAATGAGAACTAGACTTAGCTCTATAGATATAAATTGTAGCTTATTGTGTTAATTTCGGTACATATAAAGTTTGTTCAATTTAGTTAAGAAACGAGTGAGTTATATGCATCTGAAAATGCCCATGTGCGACTGCATTCATGTGAAAACAGTCACGAGTGATCATTTTAATGGTCGTTTCTAGATAGGTTCGAGTAGGAATTTAATATATAGTCAGTGGAGTAATTTGTAGATGATAGTTTTGTGGTTCTAATGAGACCATTTTGGTTAAGAATCGAATGAGATATGATCATTTGAAAATGGAATGTCAAGTCAGAAAAACATGAAATTTTTTGCTAAGTATAGGTGAAGTAGATGAGTGAATTGAGAAAATAGGGAATCACTAGAAGATTGGGTTCGAAGAAAGAAGACAAAGCTGAAGATGAATGGTGGTTGTTTGAACTGTCGTGAATTATGGTGTTGGTGGCTTGATTCTTATGATCATTCACAATAGTTCAAACAACCATCATTCATCCTCAGCTCTCTTTTTTTTATTCGAGACCAATCTTCTAGTTCTTCCCTATTTCTTCAAATCTCAATTTCACGAGATGGAGAAACCCATAACAGCAACACAATTCAACTTCCAGTTCTCCTATCTCTCTAACCCTCATCTATTTCAACAACACTATGTTCTATCTTCCATATGTTTGAACATCTTCAATAACTCAAACATTTGAAACCAATTGAAACCTCCTTTAAATCTTATCCATCAATTCAAAACCCATTATTTCTTTCCTCATGTTAAAGATCAAACACTATCAATATTTACCATTTGAATTGCACCAGATCCCTCTCCATTTACTATCACTTTATTGACATTTCTTGGATGAATACTCTCCAGTTTTCTAAAATCTGAAATCAACCCACTTATTTGAATACAACCAGCTAACTCGTACTCAAGCTTTTACTGACTTTCAAACAACAAGACCTTGGTTATCCCACCGATGAGCTCTGGTGCAACGGTAAAGTTTGGGGGCGAGAAGAATTGAGTTATGAAACTCGACCTAGTTTTAGGTTAAAAAAAAACACTGGATTTAGGCACCCAGAATCATCTTCCCCTTAAATGTAGTTTGTAAAATGATGGTGGCCCGAGAAATAAATTGTCTGCCTTTAACAAGTTGACTGCCTATAATAATGCTTTATGGAAAAGCAGGTTTCCCTCTAGTAATTCTCTGCGTGAACCTAGATGCCCCTAGTAATTCTCTATTTTCGACACAAGTGAGACTTATGTGTTTTCTAACTTCGAACTTGCCAACACCCAATGCCTCCAAGCAATTCCTTCAGCTCCAATTTCTCTTCTTTCACGTCGCATGACTCCAATGTACCTACAAAATACAAAAGAAGCGTAATATACAACTAAAACAAGAAAACTAACTAAGAAAAGCATAAGAAAATGATATTCAAATGATGTATATTAGGAACCTATGAATATGACTTAGTTAAGGAGTGGTGAAGATACCCTTGCATTGTGACTTTGTGGGTATATGATTTCATCAAGGTTACGACTATTTGATTGACGTGCTTTCTGGAGAAAGTGAAGTTCCTGACATGCAGAGGATTCTTGCGTACACTTTCAGTCCCCAAGTGTAGTTCTTTTGATTTTATCTTCTCTTTCACTACACAAAATTTGGCCTTTAGCAACATATCGCAGTTGTTGCTGAACGGGGTTACAATAGGCATCTGCCGTTGCTAAACACCCTGTTGCATAATTTAGCAACGACTTTATCTCTGTTGCTAATCTCTTTCAGCAACGGCTGATGCCGTTGCTAATTTTTTTATTAGCAACATCTATACGACGTTGCTAAATTTTTAGTTATGTTGCGAATTATACGGATATCCCTATCCGAACTAGATATCATCGGTTCAGGTTCTAATTTATTGGTTTTGGTTCTAATTTAGCAACATGCCATTGATGTTGCTAAAATTTTGCAACAAAAAAAAATGTCAGGTCATCGTTGACCTAGTCAAAGTCGATTTCCCCCCCATTTTTTTCCCTACAATTACCCTGAACATCCAATTCTTGTGATTCAATCTAATAATTCTCATATTCGACATTCCCACATATCTAATAATTTAACTACAATGTCGTGTAACCAATATAAAAAAAATCAGCATTTACATGGTTCGCTAACCTGTGGAAGCGATAATATTTAGAATTTTTCATCTCTTAGAAAGTTGGTGGACGTCGTACAGATGGTAACTTTTTAGCGCCATCTCATACCCATGCTTCCAGAAACTCAATCGCCTCTTCCTTGTGAAAGGGAAAATCCGAGAATATCGGAGCTAGCTTTGGCTTCTGTTGTTGTTGTTGCTTTCGTGGAGCTTTGGATGGACTATGAAGTGGAGCTTATCCTTGGGATGGTACTAGGAATAAGACTGGAGCTGGGTTTGAGGCTTATGGTAAGCACTTAGCTTGTGATGCTTGCTGATATGAAGCCTTATTCTTGACCCCTTCGCTGCTGACATCATCTATGGATGATTGCATGTTACATTGCTTATTGACTAGACGTCTTCCCCACATGTGTCTCACTACTTTCTCCTATGAAAGGTCTTGTTCTTTCCAACAGGGCAGAAGAAGTTGTCGCAAATCGCTTTGCAGCCTCATGGAGTTCATATAAGGTTTGAAAGCGTAAATTTTCTAGTAAAGTACGGTAGACAGGAATCATACTATTGATGCAGAGCTCCACCAACTGTAGTTCAGTTACATTCGAATCCTGAATCGGTGTACATAGTCATCATGATATTCGTCCTTTCTATGGACAAACGGGGTTGGCATTAACGAAGTGATACTGGACCCTTCTTTCCTAGAAATTTTAAAAGTATCTCCAGATCTTCATGGGTGACGAAGTTGGATTAACGGCTCCCTGGTTGCTCTCTTTTAATAAGGATCTCATCATCATCTCGAATATTGATTCTGGATATGTTGATTTTGGTAGTCTCAGGAGCGTTGGTTGGCTGTGCCTGGTGATGGCTTTGTTCTGAAGTTGGTTTTTCTATGAGAGTTTTGAGAAAGGAGGGGATATCCTTCTGAGGGGCTACCATCAAATCCATAATACTTGGTAAATCTGGAGTATTCCAGTCTTCTTCAGGAATCTGATCGGGAAGAGAGTTGGTGGTGGTCGGGGTAATAACAGGAGTAACAAAAATGATATTATGAGTAATCAGAATGGTATCCTTAATATTGAAAGAAAGAAAATTAAAAGTTCCTGAACCTAACCTAATTTGTACAATTTTTGAAGAAGATGATTTTGTAATCGAGAGGTGTAATACCGTCAAAATCCACTGGATGAAACCCGTTAAGATCTCTAAGTCTCCCAAATGGCTAAACACGTACATTTTATTATTATCGAAGTCGCCACCTAACTTAGGGGAATTAGGTCCCAAATTAGAAAAGTCACCAAAACGACAACTTTCCTTTTACAGGGCAGATGGTCTAAATATAAAAATTCTACGTTTGGGATTCTGGTTGCGGACTAGGAAGGTATTAGGTACCTAGTTGGCCCGGTCAAAAACCGGTCTCTAATTAACAATTTGGATTTAGGGTTTCAACACAATACGAAGCGAAAAGAGAGACAAATAATTAATTGACACTATATACGAATGCTACTGAAATGACAACGTGAACTAAAGACGAATTAGCTTTTAACCTTCAGGTACCCTATTATGCGATTTGGTCCGAAAACAGAACTGATCATGTTATTATATTTATTGCGTCAAAGAGAAACCAAAGCAAATTCTACTGGCTGGTTCATCATGCAATCCAATAATGCAAAAAATAAGATCTAGAAAATCTAAAGACACTGGACCTCAAATAAGACTAAAGATGTTCCTAGCTAAACTACACAATTGATATGCGTGATACCCTAACATGCTGGACTATAATTATCCCCTAGACTAAACAGACACCAACTACTATGTTTGCTATACTGCGGGATAGCGATGATAAGCTAAAGTATCAACACATGACATGGAGACATAGATGGTTTGCATCTTTTTAATTTATTATTTCATCATTAGATCTTTTTACATCGATAGCAAGTAAGCATTACATGGACTAAAAAAAAAGATAAGAATAGAGAGATACCTGTTCTCGCAATCCAAAATGATGTTATCCGAGATGAAAGAAAACTAACTAATGCTCTATTGAAGTTGTGCAAAATAGCCGTCGCAAAAATATTATCAAATTAACGTTTCTCTGTTTCAATAATCCCAGTCCTCCCTGCTCTGATTCTCCTCTCTAACACCAAAACTAGCCCACTATTTATAGTCTTTGCTCATTAACTACAACCCTAAAATTAAAAGATCTTGATCGACGGTCCAAATCAAAAACCTAAATATCATTTTTCATTTAAAAAAATGTTATTCTTATATTCTTAATATTATCCAATATTATTTCTACCATTAAAAATATCTCATTTATTCCTAGAATTTTTGCTAATACGGAAAGATTTGCAAACAAAGCTGATAATGGTGGTTAACTAATGAAAATGTAGGGTTCTTTAAGTGAAAAAACGGCCAACGCCTTAGTGTACCCGTAATGGGCCTAATAATAGCTTTTTTTGTCTGATTCTCACACTTTTTACCATTTCGGACATATCTTGAGCTCTGGGCTTCGGATTTGGGTGATTTAAAAGGCTACAAGCTAGTCACAAGGCCCTATATCATCTAGCTAAGGGTAAAAATGAATTTTAACTCAAATTTTTAGTGGTTTTACCTTTTTCTTATTAATGGGCTATGTGGGCTTTACTTTTGTAAGAAAGGTTGATGCTTATTCTGCACAATTCCAAGACATTTCAAAATAATGAATTTGGCCACTTAAATGTGCAAAATTGGGGTGTCTACAAGAGGTTGATTCCCATTGTGGTCGCCAATTGTTTTAGGGTAAAAAAAACAATGTACTTTAAAAGTACTTTCTTTAGGTTCGAGAGATCAAAATCGTACAAAGCTGACTAAACCAAAAAATTGTCGTTCCAGCTTTGCTTTGGTCACAAAGGAAAGAGAATGGTTTATCTTAGGGAAGGGAAGCAGAAATGGTTGACAAATCATTGTGTGATGAAATTTATGGTGTGTAGTTGTTGAACTATGTTGAAGGCTAGATCCTTGTCTATAAATCTGATTATCTATGTGTGATAGATTTGTATGCCTTTTTGATAGATAAAGTATCTATTTATAATTATAGTGAGCATACTGATTTCTCGTGAGTTGTAGTGGTTGTAAATGAGTGTAGAAGTGATGATCGTGGAGATTGTGGTGAAGTGGTGTCTGTTATATCGGGAGGGATGTACGACTACTACTCCCTCATCCTCTCATCTACTCTTAACCGTCCCACTACTCATTACCTTACCTTCATGGATGTGTTTCCACATCGCACGTTGCTGTAAACCTCCTTACTAATACCCCAATGAGAATCCCCCCATGTGACTATTTGGTGTCTCGTAGAAAAGTAGTGAAGTCATGGACTACTAATATTTTGGTTAAGTCAGGAAAGTAACCTGCTAATTAGTGAGGCAAGTTTCTAAGTTCACTAAGTGGTTTAGTAGACTGATCAGTGCCAAAACTAGTGAAAATAGTAAGTCTAGTAATAACTTAGATATTTAATAAGTTCTTAGTAATATATTATGGTGGTGGATCAATGATCCGTTTTGATATTTTGGAATACAAACAGAGAAGAGAGGATAGGCTCATTACATAAAAAAATATGGAATCCCCTATAAGTAACTGAGCGTGAGAGCCAAATGAATCGAATGATTCATGTTTGGTTCGGGAAGAGATCGTGGAAGTTTTGAAATGAATGGGAAGAGAATCTATTTTTATTAAGTGATTTATTAGATAATCGAAAACAGAGGATCTTGAGTACTATTCGAAATTCAGAAGAATTACGTGGAGGGGCTAAGGATAAATTGTATTATCATGTGTAGAGCGTTAAAATTTGATGAACAGGATGTGATAGATGAGCTCTAATCATTGAGCTATAAGTAGTGAATTGGTTACTCGGTGATCTCAATCGAGAGACTTACTTGTAGAATATTTACGACTCATGACATCAAATAGCTAACTCAGATTCAAAACACGCATGAGTGAAATGAATGGATTGACATTGCACCAAAAAAGGAGTACTAGATAAGGCTAGTGTTTTGAAGATAGCCAGTGCTAACATCAGGCTGGCAACGTGATTGTAGTGGCGCTATCATTAGTGTATGGTGTCGCTGGCATTAGGCCAGTGATAAGTGCATAAATTACATATTATTAGTATCAAATCCATGTTTATATTTTCTATAATTCTTTCATATTACATTGTATTTTTTTATTAAGGTGAATCATCCAAAAAAGAAGCTACAGAATGTTAGATTATGCAAGGAAAGAAGTGCTACAAGTGAAGAAGATCCAAATACCATGTGGAACTTGTTCAAATCTAGGATTTCTTCTCACCGTCATATATATAATTGAAAGATGAAGCCAACACAAAAAAAAGGTCATTCTGAGTTCGTATGGGGAAGTTATGAGCAAAGCGATGAAATCAACTTGGATTTGATTTTTATTGGGCCTGTTTTAGGCTTGCGCGGGAAGAGAAAGAAGGGATGCTTTTGGGCGTGAAAATACGGGGTTTTGTTGGATTTTGAGGAGGTTAAGTGTCTTAATTGTACATGGATTAAGAGGAGATGTTAATATTTGAGGAGGTTAAGTTTTCTACTTGGACGAGATAGTATATATCCTCCAAAAACCAATTAAGATCAAACACCTCAACTTCACTTGTCCCTGATAAGAATTTAAACTAACCACACACTCAAGAATAGACGCAGTTGTGCATTTCCTTCTGGCGTTTGACCAATATTCCAAAGTAAAAATTGCAAAAACGATGAGAAAAAAAAATATAACAAATAAAGAGGAAGTATGCAGGCGCTCAAAAACATAACACAACGTCAAAGCCAAAGAAGTTTCTAAGTACAAAGGCATTAACAAAACTGTTGAATATAATATTTACCTAGGTCATCACTCGAATCAATTATCGCAGATTCATCATAAGCCATGCTACAATTTTCTGGTTTTGCAGTTTTACACCAAAAAGTAAAATAAGACGGTTAAAATCAAAAAACACCCATAAAAATAAAAATATCAGTTTCATCACCTCTAGTACCCGTATTCATAAGCACTGATTGCCACAACTATTATTGCTAAATGATTACAGTTTTAATAGTAAATGCAAAACAAATAGCACAAAATAGATTAGTCAATAAAATCTAAAACTGCATGAAACATAATAAAAATTATTCAGCATTATCAAATCCAAAATTTCTATAAATATTTTTATAATAAAATTGTTCAATATATCACAATTTTTTAGGTAATTTCTACGGTTTGGGATAGTCACCATATCAATACAGAATATTCAACATCTTTTATGTCTAAGAATTTATTTATTTCTTAATGGAATAAATAATAAAATAATTAATAAATATGATTTTTCGACTTTTTGACAATAAAAGAAAATCATTAAACTAAAAAACAGGGTTTTAGGATTTTATAACTTGCATAAGCTTATTATTATAGACAAGAAACTTCCAAATAACCGATATCAATATCCACGAAATATGACTGCCGTAATATTGATCACAAATATGTACAAAACAAAAAATAACAACAAACAAGATTTCACAATGTTATACCTTGCATGTGATTATTATTATGGCCACAAAGCTCCGTAACAACCGATATCAATACCCACAAAATTTCATTATCGCAACTGTTGATCACAAACATATGCAAAACAAAAAAAAACATACAGACAAATCTAGAATGAATATAAATAAAAAATTACAATTACAAAATACAAATACCCCATAACAAAATACTGAATTTATCACCTTATCCATACACGACATCATTGCATGTTGATCTATCGTTAATATAGTGAGAAGAGGTACCGTCAGCATCTGCAGATCCAAAATCACCATTAACCGATATATTGCTAAAAATCTGAGAAATAAAAAAGAAAAACCCTAGAAAAACAGCACGAAAACTATGAGACCTTACCTTTGCTCGAGTGCTTTATATAGAGAGCATACAAGCCCAGACTTTCCAGAAGAAAAAAAACTCTAGTTTAGGAAACACCCTAAAAGTTATGAAACTTTTGTAATTTTGGCTAACTCATTATTCTCATATCACCGTAATTAGTGACTGCAAATATTTTTGTATAAAAAATATATTATATGTCAAGACTAAAGAAAATTAGAAAATTACCTTTATTAATTAATTTTTTTTATTTTAGGCTTATTTTATTTTTAATTATGGTATGTACAAAATTAAGAATAGAAATATGAAAATGAGGTTTATTATATTGTTATTGCTTGAATTTTTGTATGCTCGTTTTTGTATTAGCTCGCTTTAAATTTAAAATTTTTGCTTCAATATTTTGTTTTAGATTCTAACGCTTCTGTAATTTTTTACTTTTGGATAAGATAACTAAAAAATTATTCGTAAAAAATGACACAACGTTGGATTCAAAGGTAGTACCCATGAACAATTTAATCAATTTTATTTTTTCTAATTCTCATCAGAAGTGTAATTTGTGAAGTGTAATTTTATTTTTTCGAATAGTTTATTCTTTAGTTTTAATTGATAGAATGGAGTTGTAATTAGGAGAAAAATGATTCTGAGAACTGTAACCGGGCATTGGACATTTGATATTTTTATTTTATTTTCTTATTCATAATTATGCGATTGATTATGTGATTGATTCTGCGATTGATGCATGATTTATTTAATTTTTTGATTATCATGATAAAATCGTGATGTGTGACTGATAATTGATTTAATGTATTTTTGGCAACAATTTATTATTCGAGATAATTTCTTTAGGCAACAAAAAATATGTTTTCCATAAAAAAAATCATGGGACAAGAAAATATTTTCTACGTTTTCTAATGGGCCACGTCAAATAAATTTCCTTTAAAAAGGTTGGTGGGCAACCAGAAGCTCTGGTTAATCTCAAGCTCCGGTGAATGAGATTGCTCGAAAAAACTCTGTTATTATATGATAAATAAGGATCAAAAAAAGGTGAAAATATTTGATAGTCATCAGGTTTCCTAATTGGAAATACATTAAGAGGAGGTGTGGTACGACGCTAAAGAAAAGAAGAATCGTTATTTCACATGTGAACAATGTCCATTTTATCGATATGAAGATAAAGGAATAGTGTCCTTTACCTCCGATAAATAGCTATAATTATTAAGGGGAGTTAGATAAGGAGTGGGTGCACCAATATGAGTATGGTATGACCATTTGGGAGACTTTGGATGAGTGTTCCAAAAACTTTGATTTAGAGGAATAACCGTATATCCTTATGAGGTACATCTATTTTAAACATTATATTTGGACGCGTGCTTAAGGAACATTGTATTTTGACCTTGTGTTTATAACTTTTTATTTTGAATCATGCTCAATGAATACAATATATTTAACGTTTCTACCAAAAAAACATTAAAAAAATAATCAAGAGTCGTCATGGTATGAATCTAACGACCATGACAACTTATAGAATATTCATTGCAATATTGATAGGATCGTCATGGTTGTAAGCTATTGAGCATGGAGACTCTTTATGCTAATTTTTGAATTTCTCCTATTACTTATAGCCTGCTAGAGTCGTCATGGTTACAACCTATCGAGCATGCAGATTTTTATGCTAAATTTTGGATTTCCCCTTTTACTTATATTCTGCTAGAGTCTCCATGGTTTTAACTTATCGACCATGCCGACTTTTTAGGCTAATTTTTGGATATCTCTAGTTACTTAAAACCTGCGAGAGTCGTCATGGTTTTAACCTATCGATCATGACGAACCTTTAGGAAAATTCCCACAAAGACTAGTTTTTTGTGAAAAGACTAGCCGATGTGGCCCTTATCTATATAAAGAGGATAACCCCATCTCTTTCTTAGTCACTTCTATTCACTTCTTCTCCAATATCTAATCCATCATCATCAACTACCAAATAAATTGTTGCTATGGAAGAAGAGATAAAAAAATTAACAAACAAATCAAACAAACAAAAATAGATGTGAATGTCAAGAGAGAGAACGATTGGAATATAAATTTTTATACGGTATTGGATCTTCTTAAAGAAAGCCGGATTGAAAGTCTGTTTTGAATCTTTTTAATACAGTTTATTTCATGCCCAAGTAGAATGGTAAGGATAAGAAACCAAAACAAGATTATGGGGATGTTTATGTTTCTTCTCACACATTAATGGTTATGAAATTGTGTCACAAGTACCACAAGGTTCTAGCGAGACACAAAGGGGTCAGGTTTACGACGCAAGATGAATATATCAAATTGAAAGGAGAACATTTAGTCATTTCGAAGATACATCGATGATTAAATCTCATACCGGGAAATAGAATCATATGGAATATGTTTAGTAACTTTCATTTTATGCAAGTTTATTATTAATGTGGTAATCTAGTGCAATAATAATTTCTCTTTTTAATTTACTAGTGTATGGAATTTAAATTAAATCTTATTATGCAATTTTAATTTTGATATGTATTAGTATTCCAGAAAAAATTTGTCATGGTTGGTGATGTTAAACCACGAAGACTAAGGTATATTTCACTCTCATAAAATTCAAGAGTCGTCATGGTATAGATTTTTCGAACATGACGACTTCTCTGTTGATTTCAAAAAATATGACCGTTGTGGTTTTTATTCTATATAATACAACCCCTTCTCTTGAAATTTTTCCCTAAAATTTAAATTTTCATTCTTTCCTACTTCTTCCACACCTCAATCATTTTTTTTTCATTTCAAAGCAGGGAATTGTCATCAATGGCATGGAACCGGACGAAGATAGAATCCCGTTAAATCGTTCATTTTAGCCTTCCTTGAACTTTCGAATGAAAGTCACTCTATATTTTGGAAGGAGTTAAGGAATTCTTCGAAGAGCAGACAGAGGATCCTAAACATTGCAAATGGAAATACTTAGCATTTAGATTCGTCAACATAAAAAGAGTTATGCGAGAGTACCATAAGATTATGAGAATGGTTAACGACCGTCATCCCCAGTCTCCCCGTAGAGAGAAAGTGAATAATTTGACATGTTTATCCCTAACTCATCGTTTAATATTTGTATACTAACGTGTACATTATTTAATAAATTTCAGATCAAACGATTTTGTAGCCTATGGAGAATACTGAATGGTGAACGATGGTTCATGCACCTGAAAGAATATAAAGTGTTGAACAGACATTCCCCAAGATTCATTAATGATGTATTAATATCCGAGTTGATGGACTATGCTTACTAAAGTATGAATTATAGTTAATTAAAATGATATAATATGATTTACTTAAGAAATGATGTTACTGAAATGATTGAAATATAAAGCAAACCTGCCTCTTAAATTTTGTTTGAAAAGTAATCCAAGTGTCGTCATGGTTTAAACTAATCGAATATGACGACTCTAACTAATTACAACTAAGTCGTCATGGTCAACCCTGAATACCATGCCGACATTTGTAAAAAATTGGACAAAATGGTTGGTTTTTTCCCCATGAGTCGTCATGGTTAACAAAACAGTCGTCATGTTATCCTTTAAGAGTCGGCAACCTATTAAATATGAATATGACGACTCAATTAATGGTAAAATTAATAAACTTGTCAGGTGAATAGAGTTGTCAACCTGCTAAATATGAACATGAAAACTCTAATTACTGGTAAAATTCATAAACTTGCTAGGTTATAGAGTTATTAACCTATAAAATTGACCATAATGACTCTTTTTTGTTATACAGATAGAGTCGTCATGGTGCCCCCAACATACCATGACGATTTTGGGGAATTTTTGGGAAGAGTGGTATTATTTTTGGACTAAGAAGTCGTCATGGTAAACATAAGAGTCGTCATGGTTTATTTTTTGAGTCGTAAATCTGCAAAAATTAGAACATGACGACTCTCATACTTAGAGAATTTTACCCTACCATAAGAATAAAGTCGTCATACTCGATAGCTTTAGAACATGACAACTCTGCTAAATTTTTTTACAAAAAATAACTTCAAACTTGCTAAAATAATTTTTTTTGAACATACTATTCAAACAAATCCACTCCCACGGAAAATAAAACAAAATAAGCTATACCTAAGAAACATAAAAGAATGTGAGTTCAAGTCGACTAACAAACTACAAACTAAAAAAGTTTCATATAAACGTAAAGTAACATCTTCTCATCCACGACCTCGGCCTCACTTAGAACCTTGTTGACTTCCCTATCTAGATGAACCCCGAGACCTCTCTGATCTACGACTAAGTTTAGCAAACATTATTTTCGTATCTTCATTTTCAATGTGTGTATACTCAATGTACTATTGTTGGTTTTGAGGCTTCAACACCTCTTCTTTGTCCATCGTGCAACACATTCCCTTGATGAGAATCTCATTCGTTATTTCTATTTTCATTAAATTCCATCGAGGTGAACATAATTATAAGTGTATATAAAATAATAAAACAATAAGAGAGGCAAAATACTTACGACAAACTTAAGAATGCTAAAATTATCGTGTTGGAAGTAGAAGCTTTTTTGCTCTTCCGACCGCGAGGATTATCTTTCTCTCTACTATTACCTGATCATAAGAGAACTCCTTATACTAGTCCATGTAATCTTATTTTTTCTCATGACCATCATTCACAGGCTCGTAAAAAGAGATGTCTACTTTGTTACGACCCCCATTGTCCCAATGACTCGTCACTGGTTTAGATTTGTATACCACATCAATCTTATCTTTGTCAGAGGAGTATTTTTCCTCCACCGAGTTAATTTTTAGTACATAATCGTCATCGGGTCTATCTTGAATATAAACAAGTTGTCGCATTAATTTCTATAGATCATATATTTCTAGGTCCGACAGGGTAAAACAAAAGGCTATTGTAAAATGAGAATTCTTTCCTTACAACTATATGATGATTTTTCTTTTCATTGTATGTATCAAATATTACCTCTTGGGCCATCATGTTGTCCAATTTTTCCCGCATTTCGATCAACACTTTTATATGATTCTTCTCATGACCCCCTGTGAAGAAATAATTGTGTCCTTTTGGTAGTTGATTGTTACATTCATCATTCAATTTGATGTTTTCATTGTCTTTCAACAATGATGGTAAAGTCTCGTAAATCAATACATATACAAACAACAACAAAAAAATATCCTCGTTACCAAATATTGAACAAAATAATCCATCCAACAAACGAATATAATCAAGTCACTTGAATTAGATGTAGTATATTAGTATTCTAGTCTAGGAAATACCTGGTTACCTTTATAAGCTCTCCATTTAAGTGTGTTATGACTACAGCCCCCATGAGTACTTATGCACCTCTTCCATGGGATGCGGTAGTTGGAGATAGTTGGTGTTGACCTTGTTTCTTTTGCTTTCAAGGCATACATAAGTTCTCAAGACGTACGACAAATAAGTCACTGTTGTACCACAAACTACAACATTATAGGGGAGCCAATTTGTACGCTCTTCTTCACCGGACCCAATAAATGTCTCCCTTAATTCAGCAAGATTGAAGTCCCACTTCTTGTATTTCTTTCCTCTAACGAAAATATTGTCCATCTTCTTTGCATCCCAACCAAACAACGCAAATGCCAGTTCATGAAGTTTGCTCCAAGTAAGGTTTTTGTAGTAGTTATCTTGGGTGGAGTTTCCTTCGACCTGGAGCCTTAAAATTTGATCAGCTTCGTCAGGAATCTGTACCATCTCTCCAAAAGTTAATTGCATGCTATCGATTTCCCCATAATACCTCTCACAAAACACAAATACCGTGACTCTGCCGTATACAATCATGGAATTCTCTACCGCAGGAAACAAACTAGAGTTTTCTACTATCTCCCCGAATCTTTCACATTCACCAGAGAATGGTCGTTGACTCATTTTGGAATGCGAAAAATGGTGCCTCAAAAGACGTATATCATTCTTATGATCCTAAAAAATAAAAAGAAAAAAAATTAAATAATAAATAAAAATCAATATTGAGATTATTGTGATGGTAGAGCATATGGTACAAGTCCATGAGCCTTGGTATCCAAATAAAAATTTTCCTTTATCTGCGGATAACTCATAAGCTTTGTCATTTCGGAAAGGTGGAAGCATCAAGCGGTTTAGGGGAATGTGAGCAGCTCTAGCTTTCTTTACCGTTTAGGTATCACTTTCTTCATCTGTATCCTCACCATCATGACCATCATTATCATCATTACCATGATCACTACCATCATTATCTTCATCATCTTCATCACTTTCTCCACCCCCTTGTCCATCACCATCTCCACCGCCTTTCCCACCACCTTATTCATCACTTTCTCCACCCCCATCATTTGCTGGTTATGAAGCAGATGAAATATCAGAAGGAGAAAGAAGAAGTGAATTACCTGGTTCAATATCTTGTTGTACACATTCACGAATAACAAACTATACATTTTTCATAGTTTTTCCACTAGTTTCCATGTTATGTTTATACAATATGGGTAGTGATAGACACGTTCTCGTGTCTTATTTTATCTCAATTTGTATATTGTTAGTTCTCATTTGTGTACTTATATTGTAATTTTATTGTGGTTGTAGGTATTTTTAGAGAAATAAACATTTGGAAAAAATTGTCTTAAAAAGTGTTAAAAATACCCCCAGCAAAAGTGTTAAGGCACCTTCATATTGGATTAGGGCACCCCTCATTTGGATAAAGGCACCCACTTCTTTGAATTTGAATTCAAAAGTGGCGGGAAAATAATCAACACAAAATATTCCATCTGCGTGAATTAGTGAAGAGTATTTGAAGAGATTTTTACAGCTTTTACGACAAGATATCTTCTTGTCTTAATAAGGAATCATGCACAAAGTGAAAACTTGAAAGATAACCAAGAGAATCTCCAGAAAATATCAAATCAAATCGGGATCATTCTCGGCTTTTATTGAGAGGAATTCTCTCGGGATATGGCAAGGAAACAAGGAAATAACAAGCCTCACCAAGATTATGTCTATTAAATATGATCGAGAATCAATGGAAAAAGAGAAACAAATCAGGACAAAAAAAAATCACCGAGAAATATTTTCTTCCCGTGAATTTTTTGTGAGGATTGATTGAAGATTTGGAGGAGTTATTACGAGTTGCGGAGGCTGCACTATAAATAGAGAATCTATGGGAAGAGTTATTGGGGGGGTCTGGAGAGACCAGAAGCTTATAATCAAAAATCAGAAATTCTGCTCGTGATGATCATGATGAAGAAGATGAAGAAAATGTTGCCAAAAGTTTGAATAGATCGTTGCCGTAGCTGTTTATTCACGTCGCTTATTCTTTTGAATTCAACTCTTTTGTAACAGCTAGCAATAGTTATCTTCTCTTCTCTGTAACGTTTATATCCGTAGCAAACTTTCTGTGTCAATTATATTCCTCTTGTAAACACCTTTTTGAGCCATGAATGAGTATTTTGAGAATGTTTTCAACATGAGGAGCTAAACCCCATTTGATGAGGTGAAGGAGGAAGCCATTGTTTCAATAAAAGTGGTACATTTCTATTTTTAATTAATTTTTGCAATTTCTTTTATGATTATTTTCCTTGATTAAAAATTTAATTAAATGATTATTATTAAGCAGTTGTGATTTCGTTAGATGGTATATGCTTTTCCTAGGGTTTAGATATTCCATGCTTTTGTTATACAATTGTTATTCTAGAAGTCTACTTATTGCAATATTTTAGAATCAAATTAAACGAAAGAATTGCATGAATATTGAGTAGATTGAATCACCTTAATTGGTTAATGGTGAAATCCATAACCTCGGTAATTTGTGAATATCATTTTCATATTTTGTGCATATTTTTAGTTTAAAAAAATTAGTTTATTAAAATCTAAATTCAGTCTTCACAAGTTCGAGAGAACGACACTCTATTTACCACTATTAAAAATTACATCAGGTAGGTGTGTACATACCGATGCACCAGTGTAATTCCCATGAAATAGATATGTTTGTAGGTGAATATGGTTGATTTGTTTCATGTTTTGTAGGTGTGTACATATTGATGCACCAGTGTAATTCTCATGAAAAAGTAGGTTTGCGTGTGTGGTTATGAATAACTAGTTTCATGCATGTTTTGCAAGGGTGTACAAAGTGGTGCACATGTGAAAAAATGACTGCATAATCTTATGAATTTTTTGTGCTTGTGTACCTTTTTGAACTCATGAGATAACCATGAAGAGAAAATTAAAATTTTAAACAATAAAAATTACATATGGGTTGTAGATCTCGGAAAGAGCTTTTCAAATATATAAAGTTTGCGAATTTTGGATGAGCGATTTGAAAGATCATTTTTTTTTATTATTATTTAAAATTGTTGATATCATCATGAGTCACTTTGGACTAAATTGTAAATATTTGGACTAAATTATAAATCAGAAAAGTTATTTGTGTACTTTTCATATTTCAAATAAACAAATGATTAATATGTACCTTGTTAACTCGGTCAGGACTAAACTGTCTATTTTAGTGCGTATTTGAACTAGACCGTTGTTTTCCCTTATATATATTAGGTTAAAACATGTAGATGGATGCACCGACTAGTCTAAAGCCACTTAAATTCAGACAATTGTTGGTGCACCTAACTACTATGAATCCCAGTTAAGTTTAGAGCATTCGTTACCATATCAATTGTCAAAGCCCAATCTTGATCTTTAATTATTTAAAAACAACAATCTCCTTCAAGTTTGATGTTCAGTCATTCAGAGCCGCAGACTGTTTTGAGAAAACTACCTAATCCAAATTACAACGTTTCACATATAATATTTTAACTAATATACCAAATTACAACGTTTCACAAGATTAAAATGGTTTTAATTCTAAATGATTTTTTTTTAATCGGCATAAAAAAAATTTCAATTAAAATTTAATTTTAAGTGGTAAATGATAGCTTAATCGAGATTTAGAATAAAACACCCACATTTTCTTAATTTAGATAACCATATAAATATTTATTTCTTAATAAATACTAGATGACCGCGTGCAACGGGGGTCGACCGAAGGAACATAAACAAAATGTCAAACTTTTACGACTCCACCCAATGAAAATAGTTGGTTAGCAAGATAGAGTAATTGTTTAAACCAGGATCCTATCAATGGGGAATAATAATAACTCACACATCCTACAAGTCCCCCAATTAATTTATATCGAAGATTGACATATTAATTTTAAATAAATAAACTTTAGTTCTAACAACTAGAATAAATCAGCTTACTCTCAATCTCCTACTGAACTTTTTTGAATGCATCATCAAAATATCTTAGCATTCACATTTTGCAAGATACTCATTCGTTACTGTTTGTCACAAATTATGTTAAGAGGAGCAGGTCGGGTCAATATTAACTATTTTTACCAATTTTCACAAATACTGCCTAAACTTTCTCTTTCTTGTAAAATAGAGTGTTGAGCACGTGCATAAATAAATGGATAACATTTATCAACTTGTGAGTTGTGAAATATAGCTTAGCACGTGTATATTTAGGGTAAGTAGGGCCATACAAAATTCAACGAGACATAAAACACTGTAACACTTGACGGATGGTTAAGACTTCACTAAATATTTTATCCAATCTCACCCGTTAGATTGCGCTAAACTTAGTTTCCTCCGCTTTTGAGGCCTGAAGTCCCTTCAGTAGTTCAGTACGAGACTTGCATGGGGAAACAAATCCTAAAACCTATTTCCCATTCTTACCCACTCTCTCTCCCCCTTTGTTCTTCACTCTCTGCTAAAACCTATAATCACCCCCCCTCCCAGCTAAAAAAAAAAATTAATTTCCTTACATCATCTGCTCCACAATCAAAAGCGTACTTCATTTCCAGATACTAACTAAGAAAACCTAAATATATTTTGAAACTAACGGTCTTAACCCCCAAATGTCAATTAAATACGTCATTAGCTTATTCATATATTGTCAAGTTGATGATTTGAATAGAGACAGACGATTTTGCTTACTCTTACAACTATGAACCAAGGAAGAAAAGGAAAAACTTTGTTGGAAATTTCCTCGAACAGCTCGAAGACAGTTATAGGCACACCTTCAATTTCCTTGAATCATGTAGACAATAGTCTAATATAGTTGTGGAGATTGAATAACAAAGATGAAGTAATAAGACTCAAGAAAATAAAAATAAAAATTATAACTGATAAATACAATCAAGTCATGCCGGATTTCTCAACCAAAGACACACATCAATAACTTTGCGAAGTACTCTGAATATGTTTTTGGATATTTCTGAAACAATTTGTTCTTCAGAGAAGTACTTTGTTTTGATCCAGAATAGTTTTACTTCAATTTAATATGATTGAAAGCTTGAATCAGACAATCGATAATGTTTCATTGTTATTTTTATATGAAATCAAAGTACTAAGTGTTTTAATTATCTGAGATTAAATTTTCACGTAATTTTGATTTTTAATGATATTGATGAAATCGATCGAATATGATCGATATAATGGAGATGTTGAAGAAGTTTAAATTGGTAATGTGTTTAATTGATTGTATTTGAAAAAAAATTTATCAATTCGCTCAATTATCTGAAATTTAATCTCAATTTCGTGAAATTGGTAATGAAAAATTCTGATTTCAAGTTTTTGGGACATTCTTTGTGACGGAAAGAGAAGCAATTTCTCATCTTATAAAAGGCCTCCTTAATTAGTGTAACACCCCGAATCTTGGGTTTGGATTTTTTCCCAAAATCCAATCTCCAAAATCCGAAATGCCATATATGCATCTGGAGTCCAAGCCCGATTTGTTCCATCCAAGTCCATCAGATAGAAACCATTCATATATTTCAGTACTTAAATTAAATGTAAACAACTTAAATTAACTAAAGATTAATGAAACATCACTAATGACCACACAAAATACCGGTGATAATCAGTTATGGCAAATTCTTGAGTAACTCGAATTTGAGTACAAGATCAAATGTTGTATCTTAATCACATGTGCTGCATCGCAAGGCGGCTGCCTACGGTACCCACAGGGATCAAGCACAACCGTAGTTTATCAACATAATAAAATAATGGATTCACGTTTAACTTTATGATAAAGAAAATACGCTCAAGCTGTATAAAACAAGACTTATAGAAAACCCCTGGTCGCATGGATCTCATTGTTCAATACAATTTATACTATTGGAAGGATAAGTCGCAAAATATAACCCATCATTAATAGAAATTCAAACCCAACCTTAGAAAGTCAACATCAATTCATAAAACAATTAGCGATAACTTTAACAAGATTACACGCACAAAACTACGTCAACCTTTTTTTTCTATCATATTAACTAATCAATACTCAGTGGATCACAAAGATATTTTTACCACACAGTCATAATGAAATTTTTTATATTTCGCAGAAATTTCAAAGGAAGGTAACATCTAGATATCGAATTATGGAAGATTTCATATACTTATACAAGATAAATTTTATACACACACAATTGCAGACTCACCATGATTTAGAATACTTATCATGATCTTAATATTATGAAATTTTTACACCTTAAACATTGTTTTAGGGTGAAAATAAATATACAGTGAAATCGTATTTTTAAGTAGGTTCGAGAGATCACATCCTGCTTCGATTACAAAGATGGAAAAGATTAGGGTAGTTCTTAGGGGAAGGAAGCAAAGAAGGTTGAGAAATATCAGTGTGATGAGTAGTGTGTGAAGGAGAAAGGATTATCTCTGAGATGAACCACTATTTCTATATGTTTAGTTTCTCCTGACTAATTGTCATGTTCTTGAATTGATGAGAACTATCTATTTATGTTTCGAAGGAGACACACTGATTTCTCATAAGCCGTGGAAGTTAGGGAGAGGTAGATAAGTGATGATTGTGGAGATTGTAGTAGGGTGGTGTCCGAAAATTAAGGAAGACCTATCATACCACTACTCTTCATCCTCTTAACTGCTCTGTAACCTCCCACTACTTGTTATCTTCTTCTTCGTGGAGGTGTTGCCACCATGCACGATTTTCGTAGACCACCAGACCAATACCCCAATGAGAATCCCCATATATGTAGTATTTGATATCTCGTGGTAATAGCGGAGTCATAAGCAACTATTTTTTTGATTAAGTCAAATCAAGTCAAATGACCTGCTAAGTCAATGAGGCAAGTTGTGCAACTCACTGAATTAATAATTAGACTGATTAGTTTCGAGTTTTGGAAGTTCAGTGGTCATGTACTTACTTGGGAGCAACATGGCATATTTAATGGCTAAGTATTAGCTCAGAAGTGACTTAACATAAGTCTGAGAGGCATTTTTTGAGGCCAAATGTTGTAGAGGTCTTCTTAAGCAAGGAAACCTGCTAGAATTCATATAAGATTTGATATTGGACCAATATTAAGAAGAAAGACGTATTTATGGGGGAAGTAGCTAGCAAAGTTATTACTAGCTACTTGGCACAAATAGTAATGTGCTAGCTCTTTCAGTATAAAAGGATAATGTATTAACGTCTCAGGAGTAAGACCAATATGCATAGCTTCTGGAAAATATTAATTATACTAGGGATATGAAGCTAGTGTCAAGGAGGTCTGAAGTAATCACTTCAATTAGATAGTATAGTTAGCATTAGACTGTTAGCGTCAATGCGCTTGTGGTTAAGTCGCTAAGTATATCCACGCTAGGACAAGGGCGTATTGGTCATAGCCACATTGGCCAATGCCATGTCAGGCTAAAGATGCACTCACTAAGGTCGTTCCAGAGATGGGACGTGCCAGAGTTTAGGCTAGAGACGCATCAGGCAGGTGGGACGCACTAGGATGGCCGCTCTTAGGACGCACTAGAAAGCTGGGACGCGCTAGGCATGTAGGGACGCATCAGCGCTAGTGCTAGGGATCGCTAGAGCCGAGACGTGCTGGAGCATGGGACGAACTAGGATGGCAAGGATGAATCAGGATGACAATGACGCATCAGGCTAGCAGGGACGTGCTAGGCATGTCAGGGACGCGCTAGGGCTTGTGGCATATCATAGGACGTGCTGGAGACATGTTAGCTATGCCGCTGTTATCCAGCCATCAGCCAAGGAAGTTTGCTCCTTTGGCGCTAGGGTTAAGTTTAGCAATTTTAGCGCTAAGGCTAAAGTGCTAAGGTAGTGACGTGTTAGATAAGGCCTTATCGGGCCAAGATGTGCTAGCTAGGACCATGTTAGGTTAGTTGGCGCTTTTCAAGCGCTAGGGATATCTCCAGGAAAGTTAGCGCTTTTAGCGCTAAGGTGGCTAACTAGTACCAATGTGGTGTTAAGCCAAATAGTTTGTGCTAACTTGGCGCTGATAGGAGAAAAGGCTAGGGTTAACCTAGTTCAAAGGCTCAATGTGTCTTTTGAGGTATTGCTTCTTGATTGCGGCACGTCCGAGAAGAGTGGCGCATGATGCGTGGCTTGTATTCAAGCAAAGTGCTAAAGTAACATATTTGAGCTCAAAAGAGCAATTTGAGAAGCATCTGTTGCGAATTAAGAGTTAAGCTAGAATGTATTTTATAGATATTACAGGAACATCAATGTGTATTCGAGGCAATTTCAAGGAATAAAGCCGTGAAATTTATGCGACTTGAAACTAGTCCTGGCATGGATGTTATGAGTATTGAGGAGGTTGCAAGGCTAGTTTAGAATATTTAAAGAGAATTTGTACTCTTAATTCGCTTGCGGAATATAAGTAGAGATACAACATTCTATATTTTGTTATAGTGTCAGGCATATGCGTATAGATGTACACATACCCCTTTCATATTCCTGCTGCTTGGAAGAGGGCAATTTTACAGTTCTCACCCTTTTCAAAAACTCACCATCTACAAACTTTTATAAAAAATTAATAAAATATCCAAAACTCGGAGAAAAAGAACAATTATAGCTTCTTAAATAGAAGTCCTAGTAGTTGTATAACGTTTTCCGAAAATCTACAAAAGGGTCCTTTATAACTCGGATGTTTATGGACATTATAATGGTCGATCATCTTCAAATTTTGTATGAGTATACCCAACACAAATATCTATAACATATCCAAAATTTGCAGCAATCCAATGGGTCAAACAATATATATTTATTTAACAAAATCGTTCTAAAAACTGGGCAGATTACATCATGTTACCAAATTTTTTATATTTAATTCATAATAATCTGCAACTAAGCAAATCCAAAGTATAATTAAAGATAACACACAAATCTGTAACTATTGTTAAATCCACAAATCATTCTAATATCATCAAGACTGCCTAAAAGGGTCAAGATCATGACAAAGCAAAAATGTTCAGAAAATTCAGAAAACATGACCAAGTTAAAAGATATGTTCAATGATGAATATGTGGTGGTTTATCATAAATTTTTAACCAGAGATACATGAACATGTTATTTAGTAATAGGAAATGATGATCATCGATCAGATATATAGAATTATATAAATAAATTACCGAAATTTAACTATACAAAACCTTACGAAAATTGAAATCATGTACAAGAAAAATCACTAAAAAAAAAGGATTTAGCATTCTACCTTTATCAGCTAGAAACTCCTCTTGATTCTCCTTAGGCTTCCTCTCTAAAAACACTAGCTCCTTATCATTCTCATTCTCCCTAGTTGTTATTTTTTTTGGTTTTCTCCCATTTGTCCCTCGTTTCTCTTTTAATGTTCTTCTTCCTTTTCTTACCTTTCCCCATTCTCTCCCCACTAAACCATCAAAAAATAGGGTTTTTGGTGTGGAAATTCATCCTAGACCAAGTGTACCCGTAATGGGCCTAAAAAATGGATTTTTGGGCATAATATTGACATGTTTCACCATTGTGACCATATCTTGAGCTCTGAACCTCGGATTTTGGTGATTCAAAAGGATATGGGCTCGTTACAAAGCCATCTATGATCTGACTCTGAGAAAACCGAATTGAAGTTCTAATATTCTTTTATGCACATCCAAGTTGATTTAGTTTAATGAATTTAGCTATAAATATGCAAATTTGAGGATTCTACAGAGTATCAAAAAGTAACTCTAATCAGATGAATTTACACAATTACCTCGTTACAAGAATATGAAAATACCCATAGGATTAAAAAAAGACATAATTAATCTCAAATTTGGATGCGGGTATTACAACCTTACCCCTTTAAGTAATTTCATCTCTAAATATAGAGGTAACCTCGGAAAAGCTTATGATATTTGCTCTGTATTTCAGACTTTGGATCTTATAAAAATATTAAACTTACCCTAACTTAAGATGTTTATTTAAAATATTAACATAATACTTGACCTTCGAAGAACAAGCTGGAAGCCCATGTGTGTGCTTGTAGAAGGGATAACTTCTTCTCCTTCTTGAGTTAGGAAACTAACTTAGTATAAAAGGAGTACTTGCCTTTTCTTGATTTTTATCACCAATGATACTTGTGTTTCCTAGGTTTGTTAGGTCAAGTTGGTCAGACGCGAAAAGGGGATTGGCTGACCAAGTGAATGATGGAATGAATGATAAAATATGTGTTGTTAAACTTAATGATCTAATTGGTTATGATTCAACTGATGACTGCGTTGAGTCCACTACACCAAATTTGGACATTAACAACATACAACAACTGTTCCTGAACGGGTTTGCAACAGGATTTTTCGTTGCAAAACACCCTGTTGCAGATTTTAGCAACGGCTCTACCTCTGTGCGAATCTCGGTCAGCAACGGCTGGTTGCAATGGCAGCCGCTGTTGCTAATTTTCATTCGCAACATAACGCCGTTGCTAAATTTTTGTTCTGTTGCTAATTACACGGATATCCCAACCCAAACTAGATATCATTGGTTCTGGTTCTGATTTATCGATTCTGGTTCTAATTTAGCAACAAATTATTGGCGTTACTAAAATTTTGCAACGACAAAAAAAAGGTCATGCTTTCGTTGACGTAGTCAAAATCCATCCCCCCGGCAATTACCCAGTTCCCCTGCATCAAGACTTCTGATTCAATCATATTCGACATGCCACAGATACAAATTAACTACAATGTCTTTAGTTGATATACTAATAGTTGACAATCATCACTGGATGTTATAAAAAAAAATAATTGATGTGAACTTAAGTATCAGTAGGAGATAGAAATATATACAAGTATTTTTTTGAGAAGAGGAATGTATTCAAGTATGACAACTAACTTACTGAGATGATGAAGACCACAAAATTTTGTAATTGACATGCAAAGCATGTTGAGGTTCATAAATGGATGTGACCTAGTTTATGTGAACTGAAAGAGGCATTGAAAAACAGGGGAAGAAAAACTAAATGAGTAAGAAGATTGAACTCCACCAGAATAATCACCAGACTGCTTCCTTAACCAATTTCCTCTGCAAATCATAAGTAGATTAAGCACCCACCTACAAGATCACCAGAGTACTGCTTTTTACCAAAACCTTGAATACCTGTAGAAGCACCAATTTGAAAATTCAGTACTGAGTGAGGTCTCAAAAGACAAACAACACTATATTCATACACAAGTTACCCTTTGAATATTCACTAATACTTCAAGCTCAAATATTCCAAAGACCAAAACAATTAAATGAATGCAGGATTATGTCTTGAAAAGAGAATAGATGCAAATAAACCAGAGCAAGAGTAGTAGCAAATAGTCTCCTGCAACAGTTCAGAAGCCTGAGATGTAAGTTACGAGGGGGGAAACAATTAGTCCATGCTCAGCGAGGCTATTTCAGTGTAATGGGTATTAGCAAATGAGAATTGCATAGAAAACAAGGGTTAGTAACTTATACCATATTTTCATACTGGGAACCTTGCTTCAATATCTTGGAGTCTAAGCGTGACAGCTCTCTTGTGAGCTTCTAGTCCTTCAACTTCAGCCATCTTTAACACATGCGGCCCAAGCAATTTCAATCCTTCCTCTGTCAAGGATTGTACAGTTATGATCTTAAGTAAGGAGTCTAGAGACACCCCACTATACATCCTTGAATATCCATAAGTTGGGAGAACATTGATAAGTCCCGCTTGCATAATCTCCCATGCTCATATATAAAGGACCTCTACCATAAGATGGTATACTATGCTTAATCTACAGTTCTAGGTTACTCTACCAATGTTATAACCAGCTTTTACAGTTGAAAATAACAATATCAACATTGAATCTTTCAGATACTATAACAAGCCCACAAGAAATATATAAGCATATCCAACTGGATACCAATGGCTTGAGAGCATTAGAAGAAGTAAATGAAAGATAATACAATAAACCACTACCTGGCGTCGAGATATTTTGTTAGCACGCCCCTCCGTTCCCAGATCAATGTCAACACTAACATCTCTTGTTCCTCTCCCAAGCAAGACCTGATAGTCAGCAAAAAATTTAAAGTTTAAACCAGAACATGCTCACCATCTCATATCAAAAGCAATTGACTGGAGTCTACGTGTAAAACAAACCTCTTTACAGATGATTCTTGTTACATTTCGTAAACAACAAACCAATATTACTACACTCACGAATGAATTGGAGATGCCCTTATTAGAAGTTTATAATTGCTATATAATTGATTTTAGAATTTTTGACTGAAAGATGGAATTGTACCATCACAAGTTCTACTATGGAAAAATAAAGTACTAGACAGCCAGGAACCATCACAAGTTGGAACAGATGTCATCAACCTTCATTTCCAAATGCTCAGGTATAAAAGGATAAACAAAAAACAATTGAACAACAAGTTTATGTTATAAACCAATTGAAAAGGTCTTAAGTTTGCATGTTGAGTTTCATTCATTTCGCATACGTGTGGTTTGCCTATCTCTAAATTCTAAGAAAGCCTTCTAGTTCTTGAGTTTCACATGATTGTACATCACTTAATCTTCGCACTGAAATCGTTTACTGATGTAAATATATAAATACTTCAAATATATAAAGATCACACCACAAGTCTGTACTAAATGATATACTGTTATTGTTGCCAATAATGAATATTCCAATGAATCTATAGACTATATATATATACATATATATATATATATATGATTCTCTCTTGTTTAACAAATAGGAAGTTCTAATGACAAAAATATAAATTTAACAATCACAGGACACTAGTATGTACCTTAATAAGACCACCATTCTTGCTACCCTTGCCTACTTCTCGTACATTGATAAAGCAGTACACCAGTATTGCATGAAATAGGTCTAGGAGTACGAACAGTGAGGCATCAATAAATTTGGTCTTTGTCTGAATTTGGAAGTTGTATCCACTTAGCAATCAATGGAGACATCAAAAATTGATTATTACCTTAATGTTATTCTCCACGTTAGCAAGTAGTTGCCACTTAGCCATCAATTTATTTTGCAGACACATCAATTAGAAAGTCACACATGAATAGACACACAGAAGTGTATGAATTATAATCTACATCTTAATTGGTTCTTCTTCCTTACATGAATGCAAGGAACTTCAATATCAGTTGAACAATTGTTGCATGTAAGGTATTCGAGCTTCATAGAAAGAGCTGGACAATTATAGTTAAAGTTAGTTGAAGACTATCTCAAAGTAGTTCAAAATATTGGGTCTGATTGGACTTGAAAACACACACCTGATAATTTGGATGCTTTTCTAATGCAGATACTACTAACTATAGCAGGGGTTCCACTAATCCCTTCAAAGCTTAAGTTAACAGCTCCATCATCCCCTACAGAAACCATAGCATCAAGCAGCTGCAAAGGCTTATCGGCTCCAACAACAACGTAAATATCAAGTTCAGACAAAACCTGTTATCACCGTTATCCAACATCAGAGAATGAAAAACATTAATCAAACACCAATGAAAACACACACACATAAGCCTCATAAGCCTTAAATCGAGAAATTGCAGCAGCCTCACTTGGTCCTGTGTGGAATCATACTAGATACAATCAAATAATAAGAAAACCCAAATATGAAATCAAGTTCAAAATTCAAAATCAAACTTGGGTTAGGATTTATAAGAGAAAATTACCCACAAATACTCCTCCAAAGGATCTTAGCAGAAGCCCTGAAATGAATATGACCATGAGAAGGTTTACTGTTCATCGTCTTCCTTCAGAAACGATGATACTTTGTTTTCTAAAGAACAAGACCACCAAAATGGATAGATCTGGAGTTTCCAGCTCTCCTCCTCACTATCTTCCGATTTCCAATAACCCCCTGAATTTCTTTGCAGAAAGCCTAACAGATAAAATAACAAAACAACCATATTAAAAAAAAAAATCCTATCTTCAAAAAACAAAAAGTTATGAACAGGGCTACCAAAGGGTGCCTCACTCACAAGTAAGGGTGCCAACAGATCTGTTAGTTAGTCTTGGTCAGCGATGGTTACAACTGGCAGTCCATGTCTGGGTGAATATGAGTCAGATCAGTTAGATATCTGAGTCAAGTCTGATTAGTCTTAATTCTGTTTAGTGTAAGGCCTAATCGAGTGAGTATAAATAAACTCGATTAGCATCCATGTAATCCATGATTTGATATTAATAAAAAGTACCCTTTCTTTCTTTCATTCTCCATTCATTGTTTCTAAAATTTCTGCAATTTTCTACATCTGTCTCATTTTTCTAAGACCTTCTTCCTGTTCTTGGAGGAATCTATCACAAAAACAAATTGGGTTTCTAACCAAACCAAAATTAAAAAAAATTACCTTGTGGGTTTTCAATCTGTAACCTGTAGAAGCAAAGACAATTAAAGGTGGTGTGCTTTGAGGTACAAAAATTTTATTCACAGAGTAAATCGAAGGTGAAAATAAGCCAGAAATATTTTGACAGAACTAAGATTCAGTGAGTTATAAAGACAATTAGAAGAGAGAAAAATCATTGATGCAAGCAGTTGTTAGGGTTCTTACTGATTATGGAAAATCTTTTGGATCTGGTTTTCTCAGCTAAGAGAGAGAAGAAGGAAAAATTTTAGCTTGATGAATATGAGGTCGAGCGAGTGAAAGAAAACCTAAGGATAAGAGTTAGGTCAAAGGGGTGGAAAACTAATGGCGCCTATTGGCCATCTCGAAGACTTGGGCGTAAAAATACACCATAGTATTACCGACCACACAAGCTAACCACACGGATGAAATTCCCGTCGTTGCTATTAGCAACAGAGATAGAGCAGTTGCGAAAGTAGCAACGGAAAATGGCAGTTGTAAGAATTTAGCGACATCTTTTTAGCGTTTCTAAATAGCAACGGTTATATTTCTGTTGCTAATTTGGGTTGCTAAAAGCTGAATTTGATCTAGTGGTCTTCAGGAAGTGAATGAACTTCATTCGAACTTTTCATCAACGATCTGGTTCTTCGAGTATCAGTCTTTCAGAGATGGTGGATCTTCTAATGTGTTGGGGGAGAGAAGCCTCGTGCCAATGATGAGTCCCCAAGTGTAACTCACTTGGAATTCACCACTAGAACATATATGATATGATTTGACAGGGATATCATGTTTCTATCCGCTTATCCTCTCATATAGAACAAAGGAGATATTAGAGTTTTCCTTGTATTGTATTGGTGATTGTTGCAGACGCACCAGGGCTCAAGCAAGAATTTGAATAAAAGTTAAAGTCGAAGCGGGGTTGACGTCGAGGCTGCCAAGAATTGTGAGACGGGGCGTGAATGACTTTATACCTCATATGTGGTCCCTCTGTTGATGAAACATTTGTTCTTCTGAGTATCTCTACAGCTTTACTCGATAACAAAAGTCATGGATCTTCTCTGATTATGTAAAATCTGGTTATGATGTAAGCAGAACCCATCTTTATTTCAAGAGTGATGTAACCATAAGTATTTATGGATTTTCCTTCAGGATGTTTGATTGTTGTCGGAGCGTAGAAAGCTTCATGACGAGTGATTCGCACGGCTTTGAGTGTCTTGACAGGGATGATATGTTAGTAGTAGTGCCTGTATCAATTAATGTCACACCGAATTTTGTATCTTTAAGACGAGTAGTGGTGAGCAGTCCCCAGTCACACTCTTCTTTTCCTTTATTCTTCTGATCAAGTTCAGGATGTACTTCATTTTTGTTATGAAAAGATAATCGTCTGCCAGACACAACATGGTTGAGAGCGGTGAAGGCGTCTTTGCGTTGTGTCTTCGAGAGGTAGAGAAACTCACACATGTGTTCCATGATGGATTGAACTTTTTTTATTGACGGGTTCTTAAGGTATGGTGTAACTCCTGACAAAGAGAGGGTTTCTGTGTACTCCTTCATTCACAATATTTACGGATGGTTGAGTACTATACGTCTTAAGAGCTAAACATCGAATGCTATGAGTCTCACGTGCCTCTTCGTTCTTGACATATTTTGTCCTCTCTAACAGGGAAGGTGTAGTCGTGGCCGATCGCTTGGCAGCTTCATGTAACTTAGAGAATGTTTGAAAGCGCAGATTCCGTATTAAAGCATGATAAACTAGTATCATGTCATTGATACAGAGTTCCACCAATTGTAGTTCAGTCACATTCGGGTCATGACAGTCTAATGCTTGAACTCTGAACCGCTTCATATAATCATTGGGATGTTTATTGCTTTGCTGAAACATCCTTTCCAAGTCTGACAACGTGACTTGTTGAAATACAAAGAAGTATTTTTTGTAGAAGGTATTGACCATCTCGCAACAGTTGAAAATATTGTTGGGAGCAATGTTATTGTACCATATGTACACTCTTCCAGTAAAAGATTTAAAAATTCTCTGAGGCAGAGTACATGATATATTCATGTTCTCCTAGTGATTCCAAGAAGCATGAGTGTTGATGGTGAGTTTTTAATAACAATTGTAATATCGTTTTTGCCTAGCTGCAGAAGCATGAAATAAATATACATAATTTTCTAACATATAATCAGAATTATGAATACTACTTCTATCTTACATTCCGAAAATTGAGAAGTAATATTCAGCTCCTGGATAAATTATCCATGTAGATACTTTGCATATATATGCGCCATAGAAATTTCAGGGCTTTACCTAGCTAAACCTTCGCTATTTCATTTGCATTCATGCAAACTATTTATATTAACCTGAAAATATGTTGATACAAAATTGAGAACATTCTGAATAGAGGCTATGTAATATCTGAATAAAAAATTAATTAGATGCATACCATCTAATTGCAGAGTCGCATCGAATATTATCTCAAGTTACAAACTTCCACGGCTGAATCTCTTGAATATGTTTTATATGCACTGCAAAAAAGTTAAGCACAAATGCTAATAATTAAATCTCATAAGACTGAGAAACCATAGATAGGCCATAGTTATGGTCATGGTATTAGCAAATGCCAACGCTAGCAGTGCATGGGTGATGTAGTTTTAAAAGTGGTAAATAAAGTGTTCGATTCTCGAACTTGTGAAGGTAATGATTCTAGAAAATAATGGACTTAGTCTAATTAATTAAAAATCAGGAAAATAAACTAGAGATGATTTTTAGAATATATGGAGAAAACTAGGAATCAAGATTCAGTTATTTCTAACAATTTATGTGATTAATCATGCAATTATTTTAAACAAATTAAACTCAAATACTGCCAAAATAGGTTTTATGCAAACAAGTAGAGGTAAATCACAAGCAT
>JAJJMC010027464.1:5397660-5462219 GCA_023531435.1 Papaver californicum | reverse complement strand
ATGCAAAAATTAAATCCTAACAAGCAATTAATCAAACACAATCGTGCCCTGACTCAACCAAATCAAACCTAAATCTAGCAAACAACAAGCATGATGGTTCCACTTAGATTGTTTCTAGACCAGCTTCTATTCTTTCAAAAGGCAACTGGTTACAATTTTAGCAAACCTCTTAGAACGATCCGAATTAGATTAAGTCGAAGAGAAACAGGATAAGCTCTAAGGAGCTTTGATAACCCTGTCTCTTTGGCACTTTTCCCTGGGTTACAAGGCGGCTCTAATCAACTTAAAATAATCTTCCTGAACTTCGAGTTAGGCTAATAAAGTAACCCGTACAGTCCTTTTGAACGATTTTCCAATAAGCTCGATACCCTATAGGTCTCTTTCTAGTCAAGATTTTAGGCTTAGGTTCGCGTAGGTTTCGTTTTCCTAAAGCGGGCAAGAAGGAGACGGTGATGAAATCCGAAACTTTATCTTATATGGCCAGGCCTTACCCTTTACTATGCAAAAATTAAAGTCCATATTCAGTCCTCAGCATATATGCATACAAAGGCGTCCAGAAAACCCACTGACAGGAGATTCGTGGGTTGGTCGAAGTTTACCTCCCGTACTAGACGGGCGATGAACCGTTGAAGTCGACTCGGGCCACTAATATCCTTTTCAATAGTGTGTGAACCCGAGGGGCCGAGACAATATCGTAATTGTCGTCCTTTTCTGCACACAGTTTGATATTTAAAACTACCTTTCCGTAGGGTTTAAAAATAATAAAATGTCCAAAAATGTCCAAAAGAAAGTCCAAAAAGTGTCCGAAAAATAAAAGAAAAATTACAGAAATAATAAAAACCCTAATACAATTTTCTAAACTAATTAAAACTAATTAAAATAAACTAAAAATATAATTAAGAAAAATAAAATCTTCAATCTTCTTTTTCGTTCTTTAAGCTTTTCCCTTTAACTCCAAGTCTTTAGCTTTAATTCCAAAGCTTTGGCTTACTTCCCTTTTCGATCAAAAATTCAACCTGTAGCAAAAAGAGAAATACCAAAAGAAAACGTAAAATAGAACAAAGTAAAATAATAAAACTAAAAAATAAAAACCTAAAAATTAATCTAAAACCCTAAACCTAAAAACAAGTCCGCGTCGGCGGCGCCAAAAATTGATGTAGTTTTAAAAGTGGTAAATAAAGTGTTCGATTCTCGAACTTGTGAAGGTAATGATTCTAGAAAATAATGGACTTAGTCTAATTAATTAAAAATCAGGAAAATAAACTAGAGATGATTTTTAGAATATATGGAGAAAACTAGGAATCAAGATTCAGTTATTTCTAACAATTTATGTGATTAATCATGCAATTATTTTAAACAAATTAAACTCAAATATTGCCAAAATAGGTTTTATGCAAACAAGTAGAGGTAAATCACAAGCATGGGACATCATAGGTTGTCAACCCATCATGACCCATCAAACAAAAACACCACTACTGAATGAAAACCGTTTTTCTATTTCGAAACTATGCAATTTTAACAAGTAAGAATTGTAAATAATTAATTAAAAATAGACTTACCACATAAAATTGAAAGAAAAACCTCCTCCATCATCCCAGTAAATAAACTTAGCTCATGGTGGAGAAAACTTGCTCAAAAAATCTCTTCATTGCTCAAATTATCGATTACAAGGTTGAATAATGGTGTAACAGCTGATTTGATACGCGTATATGCGTTACAGAAGAAGGTTCAGCTGTTACAGAAAAGTCTAAGCAATAAAGGAAACGAAACAATAGGCAACAGAACAGTTTGAATCAGCAACAGATGTAGATGTTGCTGAGTCGTCTTCTCCGATGATGGCTGGATGAAGAACACGCCGGCCGGTGCAGTAGCAGGTGATCGGCGGCGACGGAAGTTGGCCGGAATGCTTCGGAATTAATCTCTAGGGCTGCTCGATGATTTTTCTTCGCTTCTCTTGGTTTATATAGGGTCTACAAACCCTAGAGAGAGTTCTAAACCTAATAGAACTCTCTCAAACAACTCACAAATCCCATTCCCAATCGAAACAGGATTCCGGCCAAGTACATGATTTTCAGAGCTGATTTTCCGGGATTTTTCGCTGTTTCTCGATTGCTTTGAACTTGTATAGGATTTGTCTTGCGATTGGGTCTGAAAACATCCACCAAAAATCCATGAAATAACGTCCAATTCCTTTTCCTGTTTGAAACAGGAAATCCCGATGAGTTGGATCGGCGACTCGGAGTTAACTCGCTGACTCGCCGGGTTGACTCGGCCGATCCTAGGGTGTCCCTTATCCATTCTTGGGGTGCCAATAACACTTGTCCTTGGGTGCCTTTATCACTTTTTGAGCCAATTTTTCCACAAATCTTTATTCTTCTAATGTACCTACAAAAGCATAAAACACGTAATATTTGCAAAATCGAATACTAACTCAATAGAAACTAAGGTTCAATTTAGACACTAAAATGTGTCTATCAATAGGCAATGGCCCCGGCACCAACAAGTGCCAGCCCTAGTAATCCCTAGCCATGCTCCCCGCACGAACGTGTCAAGCAAACAAGCCAACATGCTTATACACCAACAAACACTAGCAAGTGCCAGCGCCATCTTTGTTTGCCCGCGCCAGCATCATTCTTTGTTGCCAGCGGCATCATCTAGGCCACAACCACGACATTTGTGCTAGCAACACCCCGATTGACCCAATAACACTTATATGCGCCATTGTTGCTAAGCACAAATTGCATGTTTCGAACATGCCACAAATATGTTATTGCCATGCTAAGTTAGCATAAAGCCTACTAATAACATTATCTTACATCAAAATCACATGCATTGATTCCATAACTCCACTAAATCTTACGAGAAATCAAAATATATTACATGAGGGGATTATTTATGGGTATTGGTCTGGTGGTTTACAGCAACATGCGGAGTGACAACACCCCATGATGAGAAAGTTACGAAGTAATGGTGACGGTTGTAGTAGTTAAGGAGAAAATAAAGTAATGCTTTTCAGAAACTTCTTGGGAGGTTATTCCATGATCCCAGAATCTCCATCTCTCCATTTCCTCACTACCTCCACTACTTATAAGGAAAATACATGTGTTCTCAAACTATTATAAATAGACTACTTAGCCTATTTAGAAGACAGAACAAGCTGATTATTCACACAAGCTCTGTTATTCTCTATAGTTCAACACATATACACACAATTCATCACACTGATTCCGTCAACTTTCTTTGCTTCCCTCTCCTAAGATCAACCCATCTTCTCTCTTTGTAACCGAAGCAAAACGTGAACAACCATCTTTCTGGTTTGGATTCGTTTTGTACAATTTTGATCCTCGAACCTAAAGAAAGTAGTTTTACAGTATATTTTTTTGCCTATTAGCAATTTTTAGGTACTAACTGTGAGATATGTTCACGAGCATTCATCTAGGGCACAACCACGACACTTGTGCTAGCAACACACTGATTGATCCAATAGCATTTTTATGCGCCATCGTTGATAAACACAAATTGCATGTTACGAACATGCCACAAATATGTTATTGCCATGCTAAGTTAGCATAAGACCTACTAATAGCATTATATTACAACAAACTCACATGCTTTGAGTACATAACTCCACTAACTCTTACGAGAAATCAAAACATATTACATGGGAGGACTTTTCATGGGTATTGGTTTTGTGGTTTACAACAACATGCGGCGTGGCAACATCCCATGATGAGAAAGTTACGAAGTAGTGGTGACAGTTGTAGAAGTTAAGAAGAAAATGGAGTAATGGTTTCCAGAAACTACCTGGGCAGTTATGCCATGATCCCAACAATCTCCATTTCTCCATCTCCGCACTACCTCCACTACTTACAAGAAAAATACGTATGTTCCCAAACTATTATAAATAGGCTACTTAGCCTATTCAGAAAACAGAACAAGCTGATCATTCTCACAAGCTCTGTTATTCTCTATAGTTCAACACATCTACATATAATTCACCACACTGATTCCTTCAAATTTCTCTGCTTTCCTCCCCTAAGATCAACTCATCCTTTCTCTTTGTAACCGAAGCAAAAATTCAACATCCATCTTTTTGGTTTGAACTCGTTTTATACGATTTTGATCCTCGAACCTAAACAAAGTACTTCAACAGTATATTGTTTTTCATAGGAGAAAATTTTATGTACTAACAATTTGAGATCAGGGTGGGAGATCAACCTCTCGACAATCTGAAAAATGGTGGATTTTAGGTCAGTTTCAGTAACCAATCCTAACTCAAGTTTAACAACCACTCCTAACCCCGACAACACCAGTGGTGGAAATCCAAACATCACTCCTCAAAACATCACCACTGAAAAACACCAACATTCATTTCCATACCCCTGAAGGTGTCAAGAACAAGGAGCAGGCACCACCAACCATGGATGATTTGGTGAAGTGACAAGAAACCTTGGATGAAACTCAAGTAGCGATGGCCATTACCCAGAAGGAAGTTCTTACCTTTCTTAAGACTTTGACAGATCAGTCATCACCGGAGCAGCGTCATCGTCAAATGGAGCAAGCTAGAACTGCATCCAAAACTGTCGGTCGAGCCAACACGTCAAGAGATAACAGCCAAGAGGACGATTAAGTACGTGTTGTCACCGACCGTACACCAGAAAGGAATCAACAACAACAAAACTTTGTCACTCGTGAAGACCTGGAAAGGCTCCTGCAAATCATGGAAATGAAGATTTATCTTCATTCCATCAACACCAACCCCCTTACTTAGCAGATATTCAAAAGATCGCACTGCCAAAAGGATATTCATATTTTCTATTCTCATTGTATGATGGCACCGGGAATGCTCGAGAATATGTTTCTCGGTTCTTGGAATCTTTAGGAGAACATGAATATAATCAAGTGTTGCGGCTCACAAAATTCTCCAAATATCTTATAGGGAGATATTACACCTGGTATAACAACCTATCCACCGACAGTATCTCTAAATGGTCTCAGATGGTCAATGTTTTTTATAAAAAATATTTCTTTATCTCTAAGGAAATCACTTTCTCGTATTTGGGAAGAATGTTCCATAGGAACAACGAGCAGCCCAACGAATTTGTAAAGAGGTTCAGGGCACAAGCTCTCGACTGCCACGACCAGAACGTAACAGAGCAACAATTGGTGGAACTTTGCATTAATGGTATGATTCATGTTTATCGTACATTATTAGAATTTTTACGATTTCAAACCTTTTCTGAGCTACATGAATCCGCAAAGAGGTCAGCAATAACATCCCCATACTTGTTGGAAAGAACAAGACCCGACAGAGAAGAAATCCATAGAGACACCCGCGGGAGTAGACGTCTGGTCAACAAGCAATAATCTGTCCAGCCGTCCATAGGTGTCGTTACCGACGAAGGGACCAAGAGAAAAGCATCACCTCAGTCAACGTCTCATACTAAGCACCTAGCGTCGACCCCGGCGATGTCGCCAACACCAATTCAAGGATAAGGCTTATCCAAGGCTTCCCGTCAACAGCCAAAGATAGATCCAACGATACCGGATTTTCCTTTTCTCATGGAGGAAGTCCTCGAACTGTTAGAAATGTGGATACAAAATGGAACTATCAAGTTGCCACATGTACAACTCCCGCTAACCAATGAAGAGATGTCAGAGCAAAACTACTATCACTTCCACAGATTCGTCAACCATTCCACCAGCGAGTGCAACGGCATGTGTTGTTTCTTCAGAGAAAAGATTGACTCTGGAGAATTAGACCTGGGGACTGAAGGTGTTCACAAAAACCTGGGGAATGACGTTAACATCATTACCATCAAGACTCTGAGGACTGCGGGAATTTCCAGGCACGAAGATATGTACTAACCGACTATAATCAAGAGTTCTGAAGAGAAGTCCATGAGCGTTTATGGTTACATTACTCTTGAGGTGAATATGGGTGATGCCCAGACACATGTAAAATTTCACATTATCAAAAAAGATCCAAGTTACGACATGATTCTAGGACGCCCATGGGTACGTAGAAGCAAGATGAATGCAAGCTTATCTCTTTCATTGGCGCCAACGCCTCTAAGGCTCTCCAACAAGCCAGCAAATCCCGAGGATTTCCTATCAACCGAATTCCGTCGCATAATAGATCTGGATGTGAAGCAGATTCCAGGAGAGGATATGACATCATATATTCGTAGGTTTCACGAATATGTAAGTCATATTCAACCAACTTCTTTGCATCCAACAATCCCATATCCCATCAAAACTTGGGGACTTGACCCGGATATCAACCCTACTCTAACTCGGTGATGGAATGGAAAGCTGATCCTTTTTAAAATTTTATCAAATGGGTAGAGTCTGTCTCTGCTGAAGATAAATTAGTAACCCGTTCATTCAGAAGACATGTCATAAAATTGAGGTACTTAAACCCAATTCCTTTCAAGTCAGAGATACAGTCAAGAAAGCCACCGTTTCTCCTAAAGAAGAATTGTATCTCATTACTGAAATCTTGATCGGGGGTTACTACAAGCTTGTCAATACTGAAAATCTAGAGAGGGTGATTATACATGGAAGATGGCTCAGAGCACTCAGTGCTTAAGCATTCTACTAATACCTCACAACATTTCCCTGTTTTACGCAATATTTGTAATTCCTCCAAAATGTTTGTAATTTCATGCATTCATAATTAGGATTTCAATTTATTAACCAAGCAAAGTATTATCTTTCATTCAAAAAAAAATCTACTCGCAAATCATTCAAAAAATCTCTACCTACTCAAAATCCCTAAAATAAAACCACAAAAGTCATGTGTCTCAAAACCTATGAAAACTCAGTAAATCTAGAAAAATTCCTTGAAAACTGGTTCAGCACCTTCAGAGTACGCTTTCTCCATCTTCTCAAGGGTATCAGGTTCAAGCCTCAACTCCCGAGAAAGCCTTTCAACTTCACATCTAGCCTCTAGAATCTTCTCCAAGTTAGAAGTCATGCCTCCTTCCTGCAGACGCTTCTCAATAGATTTTAAGTGACGACGAAGCAATGCGACATTAAGTCAGCTCTTTCAGCCTCCTCTAGGGCATCCTTCCAGTATTAAAGCACTATATCAGAAATTTCTCTATGTGAAGAGAAACTATCTCATGCATAATTGGCAGCAACGCAGATACATTCTTCTCCAGAGTATGATAGTTTTTGATGTCACCTATAAAGAAATGGACGAACTTCTTCCATACTTTGGTATACAGCTCAGCATAGGCGGACGGGATAGTGAAACCTCCAATGCACACATGCTTGTGTCTAATCCTATCAAACCTAAAGTCAAATCTAACTCCAGCAATCGGATGCTCAACTGGAACAATCTTCATCGTATTAGTATTCTGTACAATGACACCACTCGGAGTGCTTTATTCAACAATCGCGTCAGGGATAACTTTCTCATTGTTATGAAAAGGAGAAGAAACATCACCAACATCATAGTTCATGGTAATCTATGATCCTTACTCTACAAGTGCATCTCTCTTTTTTGGTTCGTTCCCCCCCCTAAAAACAGAGACGTTATAGCAATAATGAGTTAAACTATCTCAAGCAAAATGAATTCAAGCACAAGTTATGAAATTCATAAAATATGTTCACTAGAAACCTAAACATTCAGTACGAAGTATTTTGAGTCATGGAATATGGTTTAGAAAGATTATGTGTTGTTTTGCAAAAATGCCGCCAAAAATGTTTTTGCACTGCCCTCCAGAAGAACTGAAACTGGCGTTAATTGGTAAGGAATTTGTGGGTGATATATATACTGAATGATTTTTATGGATATCTAATACAATAAGCTAAAAGTACACGCCAATCGGATAAATGATCTATTAAGGGCGACCAAAACACTCGACTACACGACAACTGAAAACCTACAGAATTCTGCCTGAAAAGTTCTAGACTCTCGGTGTCAGGTTATTTTCACCTAGCAAACGGACTCCAAATCCATAAATTCTTTTTGAAAAAGTTATCTCTTTCTATTATATAAATAATGAGAGTTCAAACACCTCATTCCGACTTTGAGCGAAGATTCTACAATTGTTACGGCAAGAAGACCTGAATCTGAATTTTTCTGACGACGAAAATCGCCAAAATTCTTCATGAAATCATGCATGGTTCTACACTTTTGGTGGTATAAGAACTATAATAATGTCATTATAATTCTAAAACAATAAATTAAACTTACTTGGAGTTGTAACAAGTCATCGGAAGCAGAAGGCACTTTGTAATGCGACTCGCCATCAAGTCCTTCGTCCTCAGCTCCGGATTCTTCAATTTCTACAATATGGGACGATCCTTCAGGCCCCTTGTCATCTTTATCTTCTTCTTCGGCACTTCCAGCAATAACGGTGCTTCTTGACACTATCTATATTGCTAGTCATCTGAGAATAATAGTTATTTATAAGAGTTATAAATTATCAAGTTCGACAAAACGTAAGATTCTGCCACTCAGAAATTTCCAAGAGAAGCTTTACTTATAATATAAGGTGCTGAGATACCAAGGAAAGCTGGGACACCAAACTTGAAGGGTTAAGCACTCAATCCACCTTGATGAGTTACGCCCCAGACCATACAAAGATGTTTGTCAAGACAAAGCATGAATATACTTCATACAAAAAAAAGTAAGAGAAAATACAAGACGCTTACCTTCTACCAAAGGAGGTATCCACTTCCAGGCATAATTATCGGTGGTCTCTTCGTCCCAGACTGAGGAATAGCATTTGCTACAATATCATACATGAAGTAATCTGGAATCCACAACTGCAAGAGACGAATTAAATACTTAATTACTGAGTAAAAGACTGTGATTAAACGAAGAACAATTTGAGATACCTGTGTTAAGTTGATGATTGATTCGCGTCTCGCTCTAGAAATAATTTTCAAATTCGGCTGAGCTGCTAATTCCTTTTCAGAAGGATCACCATGAAAATTAGAAGGCTTATTAAACATGAAACTCTTGAGGAGGATAAGCTTTGCTTTTTAGAAACCAACATATTCATCAATAATACATCCTTTTTTATTTTCCTGGAGAAAGAAATGCATCGACCTGGAATGTTATGGGCACCCTCAGATCGCTTAATCACGTTGATGGAAGGCGCCACGGTGCGGTAGTGAGGAACTGACTGATCAAATCCCATTTGCCTAGCTTCTCTATCAATGTTATAACTCTGAGTAATATAATTATCAGAACAAATAGCAAGAATGTGCCCTAGGTTACAACTATTCATAAAAGTGGCCTCACCAACGGTAGCAATATTACTTTCCCAGTAAAAGTTCTCTGGCGGAATCACATGTGGAAGCTTCAAACCCCAAGGTCTGAAATTTACTTTCTTCTCATTATCCATTAATCTGATAAGACTAACAGAGGAAGGTTTCTTCTTACTCCAACGGAGTATTCGGGTATACTCTATCTCTTCACTTGGTTAAGAAGGTCGAGACTTTGGTGCATATTCAAAGAAATATTCCCAAAGCCAAGCTTGCATAAACATGACATGAAATAAAAGACTCTACCTTGGAATGGCCATTGGAAGTCTTCATGTTACGAATGAAAGTGTCCAGAGAGAATATAAAGTACCCAGAAATAAACTACCAAGAGGAAAAGTCTTTCCGCCAGCAAGCGCAACAACAATCGGAACAAGTGGAACCTTCAATTGACATCCAGGAGAATCTTCGAATACGTCTCTAGAAAGCCAAAGTACAAGGAACACAACAATACATAGGGGATGATCAACAGCAAGACCATCAGCACTTGTACTACCGTTCCACCAGTAGTTATCCCAAGTTGTATAATTCTTGCTATTGCAACCACGAGACTTCTGAAACTCCTCTATTTTTTAAATAAGTCGGGCGCCATTTTTCTTCTCCTGCTCGAACCAACAATTGGTCGTTGCAGCAAGACCACTACGTCCTCCCTAGTAATTGTTAACTCACCCCAAGTACGCTGCTGAATGGGTTGGACCACACCAATGGGAAATAAATGCAAGTACACCTTTCATGTCCTTATTAATCCTTAAGGTTTCAGACACTCGCACATCATGGAGTATCTTAGCATTTTTCAAAACCAGCTTCACCTAAGGATTTTTCAACATAACTTTAGCCCATCCTGCCCATTCAGATAAAAGAGTTTGGGATGTCTTAAATTTGACAAACGAAGTAATGTATTATTTTCTCTGCAAAAAACACCAGATAAGAGTTTGTGGATAAATATTCTGAGGCCGAGGAAATGCATCGATGCTTCGAATAAAACTACCAACATAATCAAGATCAGCAGCCTCTTCGAAAACACCCTCAAAGAATTTTTCATAAAATCTAGGTACGTCATCTAGAGAAACAACATCAGAACTCTCGTCTTTATCACAGCTAGAAGCAGTGGCAGCATTATCTTCACGATGGTTAGACATCTACAATGGGTTCGAATAATATTCATGTCAACAGTTGGAGAATCATGCATGAGGTTTGGTTCTATTTTATGTATCTACGGTACATATATGCAAATACATGCTTATATATATAAATTAAAACCAGTGTCTGAAAGAATTGCTATAAACCTAGCGTACCTGGTTGAGCTTAATAACGCTATAATGAAGCCAATGAAGGATTTCTACAATCAGAGACGAAAATTATGGAATTAGGGTTTTACTTACAAAAAAAATAAGATGTTGTTGGGAAGCTACCTCAACAAAAAAGGGAGACGTGATTCATGTTAACCAGAAAAAAAATGGTGAAGTAATAGTCACGTAAAAAAAAAAACTTACCTGAAACTGGCCGAAATATCGTCGACGTTGATCGGCCTGTGACGGAGATCTGGTGGGACTTCCTGTTGCTGCTGTCGACGCATAAAAAAGAGAAGGGAGAGGAGGCGTTGTCGGCGGTGATAGAGAGAATAAAAAAATAATAATAATGGTTTACTCCCTTTTGATAGTAATTGGTTTCCAAATCAAGGTCAAACAAGGATATCCTTTTTGAAGCCATGGTCTCGTGCCGCACACGGGTCAATAATAGTCTCTCCATCATACAAACCAGCCACGCTTTAATAATTTATGCTCTCTAGACGATGCTCTATCATCCTGCAGGCATTATTACATCAACTATTGCTCCTTCAGTGATTATTTGATATTATCGGAGCGTCATCAAATCAGAATTTCTGGTAATATCCGACTACTAAGATTGTTGATTTATTTTACTTATTCCAGTAAAAACAAATCACCATGTAGTGTTTACCACGAAATATTATTGTTCCACGCTAAGCAGGGGACTTAATGCAGATGGTGAGTTTTTGACAACAATTGTAATATCGTTTTTTCCTAGCTGCAGAAGCATGAAATAAATATGCATAATTTTTTGACATAACATCAGAATTATGAATACTACTTCTATCTTATATTTCGTAAGAGAATTGAGAAGTGATATTCAGCTCCTGGATAAATTAGCCCTGTATCTCTTTTGCATATATATGCGCCATAGAAATTTCAGGTTTTTACTTAGTAAACCCCTCGTTATTTCATGTGCATCCATGCAAACTATTTGTATTAACAAGACTATGATGATTATACAAAATTACGAACATTCGGAATAGAGGCTATGCCATATATGAATAAAACGTTAATTAGATGCATACCATCTAATTGCAGAGTCGCATCAAACATTATCTCAAGTTGCAAACAACTACGGCTGAATCTCTTGAATATGTTCTGTATACACTACACAAAAGTTAAGCACAAATTCTAACAATTAAATCTCATAAGACTGAGAAACCATAGATAAGCCATAATTATGGTCATGGCAATAACAAATTCCAGCGCTAGCAGTTCATGGGCTATGACCCTGGCAGCAACAAGTTTCAGCCCTAGTAAGCCCTAGCCATGCTCACCGCACGAACGTGTTAAGCCAACAAGCCAACATGCCTACACTCCAACGAACACCAGCAACGCTTGCAGAGGCACTAGTAGAAGCGCTAGCACCAACGCCAATGATAGTTGCAGCGCTAGTATCAGTGCTAGTTCTTGTTGCTGCCGTGCTTGTTCCTGCCATGCTTTTCTTGTTGCTACCGCACCATTTTCCTTCGCTCATGCCAACGCCTTCCTTTGCTTGCCCGAGCCAGCATCATTCTTCGGTTCTAGCGCCATCATCTAGGCCACAACCACGACGCTTGTGCAAGCAACACACCGATTGAGCCAATAGCATTTATATGCGCCATTGTTGTTAAACACAAATTGCATGTTACGAACATGCCATAAATATGTTATTGCCATGCTAAGTTAGCATAAAACCTACTAATAACATTATCTTACAACAAACTCACATGCTTTGAGTCCATAACTCCACTAACTCTTACGAGAAATCAAAATATATTACATGAGAGGATTATTTATGGGTATTGGTCTGGTGGTTTACAGCAACATGCGGCGTGACAACACCCCATGATGAGAAAGTTACGAAGTAGTGGTGACGGTTGTAGTAGTTAGGAGAAAATAAAGTAATGCTTTTCAGAAACTTCTTGGGAGGTTATGCCATGATCCCCAAAATCTCCATCTCTCCATTTCCTCACTACCTCCACTACTTAAAAGGAAAATACATGTGTTCTCAAACTATTATAAATAAATTACTTAGCCTATTCAGAAGACAGAACAAGTTGATTATTCACACAAGCTCTGTTATTCTCTATAGTTCAACACATATACACAGAATTCATCACACTAATTCCTTCAACTTTCTCTTCTTCTCTATCCTAAGATCAACCCATCTTATGTCTTTGTAACTGAAGCAAAACGTGAACAACCATCTTTCTGGTTTGGACTCGTTTTGTACGATTTTGATCCTCGAACCTAAAGAAAGTAGTTCTACAGTATATTTTTTTGCCTATTAGCAATTTTTAGGTACTAACGGTGAGATATGTTCACGAGGATTCCCAGTTCCATTATAAAGCAAGAATGTAGGGGAAGAATATCCCCTGGAAAGAGAGATCCTCTGTATTTCAAAGGGATAAGGAGGTTGGTGTTGATGAAAAACATAAGAATTCTCCTTTGGAAAAGTCGTTCCAAATCTTCACGAGTGACGAAGTTGGGTTGTTGACGATCAGGGAGAATATGAACTTCATCATCGTCTTGTGTGTGACCCGTTGAAGTGTTGGAATCAATAGTTGCTTCATAAGTATTTCTAATTTGTTTTGCTGGTGATAATTTCTCTGTAAGGTTATTGAGGAAGGTGATGACCTCCTTATGGGTTATAGCCATATCCGCTTGAGTCCTGGAAAGTGTCTCCTGAGTCTGCATCAACTCGATCATGGTAGGTGGAGTATGAGCATCTCTGGTCCCCTGAACATGTTGATCAGAAGGAGGAGGAGTTGTAGCGTTGGTGTTGGTAACCAAAAGAGTGTTACCAGGAGTATCAGTGCTGGTATTAACATAGTTTACGTTAGGATCGGTTACTGAACCTGACCTAAGATCAACCATCTTAAAATTGAGAAAATTGGTAAATCTGGGAAATTGATTTTGCAACTGTGAGATTGATCTCCCACTATGGTCGCCAAAATATTTGTGGGTAAAAACGAATTTAGGGTAAAAAGAGAAAAGTGATGAAGTAGGCTGATGCTAGTCAGAGCAATTCGTCGAAACGCCAAACATTTGTACTCTATAAGTACTTTTAAGATTCGAGGGACCAATCTGTACGAAATTGGCCTAAACCAAGGAATGATTGTTTTAATTTTGTTTCGTTCACAAAGGAAGGAGAATGGTTGATATGTAGGGAATGAAGCAGATTAAATACTGAGATCAATAGAATTGAATGCCAACTGATAAGATGTGCCGAACTTCTATGAAGACGAAAATCAGAAATTTTAAGTTTCTGAGAATTTTTAAGATGATAGTTCTGTGATCATATATTTTTGTTGTTCTCTTATCGGATGATTCTCCTCTTTGTTAATAGGTTGAAGAACCTATTTATACCAGTGGAAGTTAACACGTTGATCTTGTAAGTGGTGACAGTTGCAGAGAAGTGGAAATCGTGGTGAAAACCAATTCTGTCATGCTAATGGGACTTGACGGTTGTACGACCACTATTCCATTCATTCATTCAACTTTCAAAACGACTTATTTACTTTCTCATCATGGGTGTATTGCTACAGCGTAACGTGTTGTAGGCTGTCAGACCAAATCTCTAGTGAATAGCCCCCCATGTGACATGATTGATATCTCAAGCATGGTTAAGTCTATTTTATAGACGTGTACTATCTGGTCAATTGTTTACCTGGCTAGATTGTCATTCTTAGCATGTTGTTGAGTCTAGTATGTTGTTGAGTCTAGCATGTTGTTGAGTGGTGGATGAAGCATAAGGTGTATGCTGAGACAATTGTTGATTCTTAATACATCATAGACGTAAAGAGTCTGATTGATATTAACATTGGTAGTTGTGACATATCATTGCGTCAGCTGAGGAAGTAGTGATACTCGGATGATCTTGCTGGACTAGTAAGCGTAGGTTTAATGAGATTTCTGGATTGATCAGAGACTAATATATATATACGTGTATATTTTACAGTACTTGATATGTCAAGAAGATTCGTATGAGCATAAGCCGTATGAGCATCAAGTCGTGCGAGCATCAATCTCATGTGAGTGCTAGTCTCCTGTGAGCGTTAGTCTTGTGTATGCTAGTCTCGTGTGAGTGCTAGCATTAGCAATTGTAAAAATATTTAGTTTCGTCCCACTGTTAAATGGTTCGGATAACAAAATAGAGAAACTACGACTATTGTAGTTATTAGTAGTAGGACCAATAAAAATATGCTCCTTAATTATTAAACAATAAAACCCTAATATGGCAGATGAACCAAATGGCAGATGAGAGACTAATGGAGAGAGAGGGACCGACTAATTGGTGGAGAGAAGACCGACCAATTGGTATAGGGACCGATCGAAATCAGTGTAGAGGGACCGACCAGTTGGTGGTATCATTAAGTTTGATGGTTGCGGAACCATTCTTCGCATATCATATGGTCTCTCTAACAATATTTTGATATATTTGGTAATAATTGATAAATGCATAATTTATATAGTTTGAATATCAATTTTCTATGTTTTTCTTAGTTATTTCTCTTGTATTTTTGTGTATATTATGCTTGTTTTGAGTTTTATAGGTCTTATGGAGTCACATGAAGTAAAAGAAGAGAAATATAGGCTTATGGCATAGTCTGAAGTCGTTGGGTGTTGATGGGCGCAAAGCTAGCAAGCACACAAGTTTCTAATGCATCAAAACAGAGAATGACTGGGGGGAATCTAGTTTTACAAATGGATTCAGAACATTACTAGGGGTAACCAGGTGGTAATCAAAAGAAATATTGAAGCACCTTTCTCCTTTCTGGTAAGGGGCACTCCCTCTTTGTAACATAAGAGCTAGGTCACGACAGCTTAGTTGTTCTTCTTATCTTCAAGTGGTGGTCGTTGTTGGTAGAAGTTGGTTCAGTTGAGAGAGCTGTGTTGTTGATGGCTAGTAACAAAATAGAGTTTGAAAACAATAAAAGAGTGCGTTGTTGGTGGTGAGAAATCTGAGAAGAAGGGTTCTTAGTTCTGTTGTGTGAATTTGAGGTTGAGAACAAGACAGGGTAAAGAATAATGGGTTTTCTTGGATTCGAGTTGGGAGTTGTTGAAGTGGTGGATGTCGAATTTAGAAAAAAAGTAATGGGTTTCTCTGTAAGAAGCAAGATTCAGAAATACAGGGAGAGAATGGGTCTGAGATTTGAGATCGAGAAACAACAACAGTGAGATGAATTCAGGTATTGATCAGATTCAGTCTTGAAGAAGAATTGCTCGAGAAAGAATGAACAGATGAAGAACTAGGTGCAGTCGAGAGATAGGATGATGGCCGGAAACTACTGCCATGCTAGAGATTGAACCTATGAGCAACTGAATTTGTTGTTCTTGGATTCGAGTGGTTACAGATTTGGACATAAATTGAGCAAGAATTCAGCTGGTAGTTTGATTGTGACACTGTGAGGTGATATTTGGTGTTGAGATGATGGAGATAAGGGTTTCTGCTGTTGATGCATTGCCATGAAATAGATGAAGTTGTATTGAAGCTTTTGTCTTGAATCCAAGAACAGATACTATGCTGTTTTAATGGGTTTATGAGTATGGGTTGGTGCTGTGCGGCCATAAAAAATAGAAGATTCGAAACAGAGAAGGAACGCTGCCATGATTGAGTTGGTTTGGAGTGTTGTCGTGGATGGGTGGATAGAATCTGAATGAATGACATGAATGATTAAATGGGTGTGCGTTGAAATCGTGTATGCATGTGAAGAATTTGCAGGGAAGGAGTTTGGAATGGTCAGAATTAGAACCAAATTGTTGCCTGAATCACCAACAAAGATGCACACTATGTGCTTGATAAAATGCTGCAAAGAGTAGCCGTGAAAATTGAAATAGCTTGTCAGTTCAGGCTTAGCAACAGAAAATGAGTTAAAACTGTTTTGGGCTTAGTAAGCTTGGGCTTCTTATGAATCTGATTTTTGTTAGAGGTTGGCGCGACCAATTTTTAGAAATTAAAGAGTTATAAGGTTTTATAGAAAAGAGAATTATATAAGAGAAACTTCAACAAGAGAGAGAGATATCTAGATTTTTATCTAGTTCTCTTCTCACTTTTTCTACTTCTATTTGTAGGTTCGTGCGGGGAAGATTTCTCACATCTAGGGTTTGAAAAAAAAATTCTTCTTGAATTCAATTGTGTAAACTCCAATTTATGAGTAGCTAGTTTTTTTTTATTGTTGGTTAGGGAATAGTTGGATTTCTCAAACATGATCGAATTAATAAATTAGTTTTGGTCTCATATTTATCGTTCACGATTCACCACAAATATCACCATGTATGATTCGATTGTTTGTTTAGTCAAATTGCAAATTGGTTGAACACACATTCACATCCGTAGCTAATTTATGATTTATTATACGCAAAAGTGATACTCCTTGAATACAAGTAGCATAATTGTGGTTATTGTTTATAGTGATACATCCTAGTAATCATAAGTGGATCATGACCTTTGTTAAATTGAATGAGTGCGCTTTCCACGTTCAATTGCATTGATTAGCCTAATTTCATGAATCTTAATGCTTCCCGGGAATTAAACTTGATTAGCGTTTTTTACACGTTAGGTTGTTCTCTTGGTAGAATTCATATTCGTATTTGTGGGATATTCTTGTGATCAAGGTATTCTAGGGCTTTTGATAAAAAGAGATTAAATATCAATTCTAATTATTAAGACAAGAATATGTTTGTGAATGAAAACGAAACTTTGACCAATATTCTCAACTTTTTTATTCTTTCTACAATTTCTTAGCTTCTTAATTAGTTTAATTTACTTTCACTAAATCTGAAAATCCCCCTTCTACATAAGATTTTGAAACCATATAACAACCAAGACCTCCTCGTGGGAACGATCCTTTCTTACCCCTGCTTCATAATAAATCATAAGGAGTGAGAAAGTAATAAATAATTTTGGTGTGGTACGACACACATCAATAATATTTAAGAGAAAGAATTTTGATGGAAAGACCACTTGGTGTGAAGACTTTAGGAAATATTAAAATAATAATATTTTAATATATTAGATGGTAGCAGGACCATTCTATATTACTCTTCACATCTAATTGGTCTTTGAAGCAAAAAGGAATTTTTTTTTTTTATTTTAGTAGAAGGAGCAAAAGAGTTTTAATAGTAAGAGGAAACCCTAGGTGTTTTAGGGTGAACACAAATATGTTGCAAAATGGTACTTTCAGGTAAGTTCGAGAGATCAAGCTCGAACAGGACGAGCCTAAGCCAAGAAACGGCCGTTCACGTCCTGCTTCGATCGCAAAGGTGGAGAAGATTGGGTAGGTCTTAGGGTAGGGAAGAAAAGAAGCTTGAGAAGTCTTAGTGTGATGAGTAGTGTGTAGTTTAGAATGGATTATCTCTGGGATAGATCGGTAATTCTGTATATATTGTCTCTTAGTTCTCTATTTTCTTGTTTCAAATAGATGAAGCCATCCATTTATAGTTTAGAGGAGACACATTAATTTCCCGTAAGTGGTGGAAGTTACAAAAGAAGTAGAGGAGTAACGATTGTGGAGATTGTAATGGAGTCATGTCCGACAAAATAGGGAAGACTGGTATGACCACTACTCCTCGTTCTCTCAACTGTCTTGTCATTGTCCCACTACTTGTTAACTTCTTGTTCGTGGATGTGTTGCCACAACGTACGATCGTCGTAGACCGCCAGACCAATACCCCAATGAGAATCCCTCCATGTGTTGTATTTGATATCTCGTAGAAATAGTGGAGTCGTGGACTACCACTATTTTGATTAGGTCAAGTCAATAACTTGTTAAGTTAATTAGGCAAGTTGCGCAAATTGCTTAGATTGATAATTAGACTGATCAATGTCGATTTTGGGAGCTCCTAGCGAGGAGTCACTGAGGACGTGACGAGCTACTAAGGAGGAGTCACCGATGACGTGACGAGATACTAGCGAGGAGTCACCGAGGACGGGACGATCTATTAGCGAGGATTCACCGAGGACGGGACAAACTTCATTAACTTGTGGCATATCCCTGGGGTGCGTCTCACTCGAGCTAGCCTAGCCATTTTTGCGAAGCGTCTCTGGGGCATTGTTTTTTGATGGTGGAGCGTCCCGGAGGAATGGCATATAATTTGTGACACGTCCTTGAGTAAAATGCTTAAGTGGCATATTTTAGAGTCAGGACGACGAGTTGTGATGTGTTCTTTGCGAACAGCGCATTAAGCTGAAATGTGCCTTTGGGGATCAGGCATTAGCTATTCGCAGATTTGATAGAAATGCTTAATCGAATGAGTCATTCATATGACCCAACCATTAAATTTACGAGACATCAAACATGTTACATGAGGATACATATTAGGGTATTAGTTTGTTGGTCTATAGCCTATTAGGTGTAACTGAACACCCGTGATGAGAAGGAATTACACGGAATGTTAATAGAGAAGGGTTTAATGAGCATTACAGTTACGGGAATTCTCTTAGCAATAATGGGTATTACGTTTCGAGAATTTTCCCAGCAATAATATGCACGTTCTCAACCACGTTCTCCACCGCTTCTACTTCTTACGAGATCGATTTCAACACTATAAATAGAGCATCTTATATATTTCCATAAGATAGAAAAACAACACAAGTGAGACAATGATAGACACATTTTTGTGTCTAAATTGTGCTCAATTCTCTATATCACTAGTGCTCGATTTTGTACTTATTATGGGTTTTTATGTGTTTGTAGGTATTTTTGAGATATAAGCATTTGTGAAAAAATTGGCTCAACAAGTGATAAAGGCACCCATAAATTACTAAAGGAACCCAGGATGGTTGATAAAGGCACCCCACTTCTGGATAGGGGGACCTCTCCTTTTTTGGTTCAAAAAGAGAAAAATAGCGGGATAATATTACACGTGAACTGGATTTGGCTGAATTCAATTTCTGTGGAGTTTTAACGCAACCGAATCATGATAACACGTTTAAGAAGTTCAACAAAGACTCAAACACTTCAATCAGAGTGTTTTATGCCGTAAATCACGCCTGGAAATTCCATTTTCGACCGGAAAAGAGTTTCATCCCCTGTTTCGGATAATCGAGAATTTGAGTTGGTTTTGGATTGTGTTTTGGGTCCTTATCGACTTAGGAAGACTAGTTAGGTTTCCATAAACCTATATAAAGGGAAACAGATCGATAAAAATCGGTAGAAAGAGAGAGGGGAGGGGAGAAACCCCGAAACTTCAATTGAAAAAAACAAAGATTCCCTCGAGATTTGAGGGCTCTGTTGTATACAAAAAGGTTGTATTAAGTCCAGAAAAGATTGATTGAGGTTGGGTCAAGCTCAGGAAGCTAAACAAAAGAAGAAAAATCATTCCAGGAAAGTTCTCTGTTGTTGCTGAAGAACACGAAGAACAGAGAAAAGGCAACGGTTTCTTCAACCGTTCTGCAACGTTTATCTTCATCTTTGCAACGTTTATCTTCAGCTGCAACGACTTCTTCAACCCATCTGCAATTGATATCTTAGCATCTGCAACGTTTATCTTCAGTTGAAAACACTTTTCTCCTGTAACAGTGAGAATAGTGATTTGCAACGCCATTACACCATTGTGAACCATCTTTGTTATTATTTGTTCTTCTTTTTACACACTTTTGAGCCATGAGTAATTGTTTTGAGAGTCTGTACATCATGAGGAGCTAAACCCAACCACTGGGATAATGGAGGAAGCCATATTCATGATTGACTGGTAATTGTTTTTTATTCTTAATGATTTTTGCATTGATTTGTAATTGATTTATGATTTTTCTTAATTAGTTGTGATTTTGTTTGATGGTGTATGCAGGGAATTAAGAGCTTTTGATGCGCCATGCTTGTGATTTACAGCTAATGTTTTAGAAGTCTATTTTTGGCAAAGAAACAGAGTCAATAAAAAAACTATAATTGTTAAAGAATTATTATAGAAATCAATCAGAAGTGATTTTGGTGGAATCCTGAGTCCCAGTTCTTCCCAATATTGTTAAAATCTTTTAATTATTTTCTAGTTTAATTTAGAATTAAATATAAAATGAATCTTCACAAGCTTTATTGAAGTTCATCGGATTATCATAAACAACTTCATCTTCTCTACTTGAACTCTGCTATAGAGATTCGAGTTCTCCGAGTAGAACTCACCAATATCCAATCTCATCATTCTCATCTTCCTTCCCTTAGATACACCATTCTCCTCCTCTGTGACCGAAGCAAGACCGGAACAACCATTTTCTTGGTTTAGGATAGCTTTGTATGATTTTGATCTCTCGTATTCATACGACTTTCCCTTTCACTTTTTTTTAATGTTTTTCGACTAAAACAAAGTTGAATACAGGTCCTTGTCAGTTTTAATTTATTGAGGAAGTTATGTGGATTTCTTTTTTGCTTGAGGAACTGAACATTGAGGTTGTTAAACCATTCAAGTTGTTATGTGACAATTTAAGTGCAAAATCTCTTGCTCTTAATCGGGTTTTTCACTCTCTATCCAAACACTTATACTTGGACTATTACTTTAGGGACTTGGTTGCTGCAGGTTGTGTTGAAGTTCTTATTGTCTCTTCCCAACATCAAGTCGCCGATATCTTCACCAAGGGGGTATCCTTCACCAGCTTTTTGATTATTACAGTCCAAGTTTATTCATTGCCTAAATGTATCTCTTGCAGGGGGTATAAGGAATAGTTAGTGAAATTTTTGTTACATAGAGTTAGTTGGATAGAAATTTTAGGGGTTTAGAGTTTCTGTTTATTTTCTGTTATAAACAGTTGTAAGAGAGTAATTTATGTCACATGCCTCTTCTTTCTCTTGGTTGTATTTTGTTTTGATTCATCTACAAGTAGCTAAAGGCTATTCTCTGCAATCTAATCCTTCGTAAATGAAACCCATGATTTCTAATTACTTAATTTTCCGTTTGCACAGGCTCAATGATAAATTTTTAGTAGACAAAAAGATAAAAGAAAAGTATGTTTTCCACTAGCATAAGAAAAAAAGCCATGGTTGGATATTGGGTAATCTACTTTAAAGATGATGATGAACATTTTTGTCTCCAAAATGCACGACCTTACTGTTTTTTTAGCTAGGTTTGTTAACTATTGTCCTACTTTGAAAGTTTTCAATGGTAGTTGGTGAAATTTACCATAGAAAATGACATGGATCTTTTGTTAGAATGAAAGCAAAGCAAAAGCTAATCCTCTTTGAAGTAAAGAGATAGTATAATTGGATACTCCATTTTTTTATTGGATGTGGATATTGTAGTGGTTTATAAATCTTCATTAAATGATGGTCCCTTAGAGCGTCCACAGTCATGAGATGACTAAATACCAAAACTAAAGAGTAAATACCAAATTTTTTTGGTTATAGGCCATGTGAAACGCAGCGGTGGTGGAAGACTAAAATTTGGTCAAGCGTAAGCAGAATCGACGCTTGACCTTTGGCGCATGTATAAGGAGACGTCTGTTGGTTGGGCGTATGCGTAGTGAAATACTTGGTTTGGGCGGAGCCTGATCACTCAATGAGAGACGCTTGATGATAGACGTATGCATAAGAGTACGCTCAAATGACAGGCGTGCGTGTATAGAAACGCATGGTGGGGCATACTCTTATGTATACGCATGATATTACTGAGTTGATTAATTGAGGTTGAAAGTGGGGCGTACTCTTATATCAACGTTCCATGGGTGTTTTTTTGTATTAATTGAGGTTGAAAGTGGTTGTTGTTGTTGTTGATTTAGGAAGTTTGGTTGGATAGAGTGAGTAGAGGAGTATCTATGGCGATTTCAGCGAACGGTATGTCAATAATTGGGATTGAAGATAGAAGATATTGGAATTGGATTCCTACTGAAGAATCAAGGTTAGTTTTAATAAAATTTTGATGTAATTTTGAGAGTTCTTTTTATTTCAATTTTACACAAGGGCGCTCATGAATACCATTGCTTGTAGAGAAGCGCTCATGAATACCACTGCTCCATACACGATGCACGTTTACATATACGCCTCCATACAGGCGTAGACTTCGTAAACGCCTAAGACAGGGGTTCACTTCAATCAAGGCTTTAAGTCAGGCGTACGTTCAGTTGAACGTTTAGTGGGGTGGCCTCCTACATATACGCACACTACAAACGTTAATTTAGTTTACGTCGGACCACGAAGCGTAAGTCTGGGTTTACGGCTACTCTCAAACGTACGACTGTTAACGCCTACTCTGAAACGTTCACCAAACTTGCGCTCCATTAAATTTGGGTTTTGTCCGGATTTTAGACCAAATTTAGTCTCAAACCCTAAAAAAACTCGACTATAACCAAATATAATCGTCCCACTGTGATTGATTTTGGACCGATCAAAGAATAACTTTGGGTTTAGTCCGTGTTTTACTCACGCGACCATGAACACTCTTAGGTCTGTTTTTGGATTTTGATCATGAGAAATTGCAACCCCACTTTACTACCCTGAATACTCATAATTACCATTTTTCAGCCCTACAAGTAGACCCTCATGATATCATTTTACATTTTAATAGTAAAGGAAATCTGTGAAAACTGTGGCTGTCCTGGTCTTGTATGTCAAATCTTTTCTTCTGTGATCCTGATCAGAGGACAATCGATATGAAGTCTACTCTACTCTAGATTTATATTTGCTGACATTGTTCAACCTTTCCAATGCAGTGAGAGTGTAAGACACTTAAACAGCGTCATTATTCTAGTTGGTATATATGCTATTGCTAGCTAGATATAGAAGTCACAGCTTAGCAATGATCATTTAAGTTGGAAGTTAATTTTGTACAACTACTTATCTCTTCTATCTTCATCATTATCATGTCATTAAGGTGATATATTCAATTCATTTCAAACCATAAATTTAAATAGCACTTCACTTGAAAGTACATAATAATTTGTTGCTTCCTAATGTAGTTAAGTCTTTACTCTTTACTAGCTTAAACTCCATTACTAAACATTCTGCAACCTGCTGTTACTCTTACTGGCTATAACCTAATTTCGCAGGAGCAAACTAATCGATTAGTGAACTATTAATTAAAACCTGCTTAATTCTTAATTTGGTTTTGGAACATATTTTGCTCTTTTTCTGACTAATGTGTGCTTTTGTTTTGATTAATTATTATGCTTTTCTTACAGCATGTGCTTCGAAGAAATTTATTTTCTTCTTTTATAACTTCGGCCTGCGATAAAACCTGTAACAGGTATCAAGACTGGAGTGCACCGGTGACCTCAAGAGATTCGTAAGGGGCAGTTTATAGAATGAAGTATGAACCCAATACTGAACCAACTTACCAACACCTCACACTTGTAAAAGGTATCTATGGACTATGGTTCAATACCAAACATTTTCACCTCTCTATTAGAGCATTATTTATGGGCATTTGCAAGTAGTGGAAATCAAATTAATCAGAGAATACTTGGGTAGTCTTTTCGGATTCATATAGTTGTGATACCAAATAGTCATCAGTGTATGTATTATATTGAGCGAAAACCATATGGTATACGTACCATTGCAGTGATTGCTGATGGACCGACTTACTGACCATCTGTGTACAACACGAACAATTGAGCAAGCACATTTGTCCCGTGTTGGCCTATTTATGACCCAACTTAATCTCAGAAGTCAGACCACGAAACTTTGAACAAAGTTGATCCATTGTGATTGTCACATTTGAAGCATTGCTGCATCAGTAGTACTCTTAATTAACTGACATTATCAAGAAGAGATGGGCAATGAAGGTATCACAACTACACTTCTTTGTTAACTCATTCATTCAACTCGTAATAGTAGTACTGGTAAATGTCATTTTCATTGATTAAGAAAAAAAAAAAGTGAATGCCAATGCCAATGCCAATGCCATTGATAATAAAAGAACTGTACATTTGACAAACAGATATCAACTTCTCATTAAAAGGCAAAACCCCATTTTCTTCTCTCTGCATATCAGGCGTGATCCATTCATTCATATCCTAATCCCAACACCTATCTTTCCTAAAATTTTGAACAAAGATGACCCATTAGCAGTTACATACTCATACAGTCCTACAAGTTTAAAGCATTGCTGCTGCATTAGTAATTACATACATACTCCTACAGTCCTACAAGTTTAAAGCATTGCTGCTGCATTAGTAATTACATACATACTCCTACGTGAGATTATTAAGTAGACACGAGCAGTGAAGATATCTCAGGCTAGTAGTACTCTTTATTTAACTCATTTATTCAATCAAATGCAAAAGTCATAACAGTAGTGCTAGTATATGTCATTGCGATTGGTAATAAAAGAACTGTACAATTGACAAAAAGACACCACTTTCTCATTAAAACGCCATTTTCTGTTTCTACATTTCAGTCGTCATCGACAACATTGTCAAAAAAAAATAAAAATAAAAATAAAAATAAAAATCTATTTTTTCCTAAAATTTTACCACTTCATGTTCATACACCATTGCACCCCTACATTACAATATACGTGTGATACAAATCACGTGAATAACACACGTACAAAACCTAAGACTGATGACGGCTTAATTATAAATTAAAAACTTGATTAGTGGAGTAATTACTAATTAGTAATTATTATAGGGTTTCACAGAGAAAACCCCATTCCAGATCTCAGTAAAAACCTGGATAATGATTTCATGGTGATAAGGTGAATTCAAAGATAAAAAGCATTGAAGAAGTTCTCTTAAATCATCTCTTGAGTAAATTTCTTTCTCCAAAATCATTTGCAACATTGAATGTCGAAAATCAACATATGGGTCATCAGAATCTTTCTCAATTGCTAAACTTTCATTAATTCTACCAAACCCTTTCACCTTCTTATTCGGGTCAGTAGAATAATCTGTAGGTTCGGGTTCTGAATAATAGTGTGGGGTTGTACCAAATGTAGTATTAGAATCATCTTCATCATCATTCAGAGATAGAGTTGATAAACCTGTACCTTTATCCCATGAACTTGTCGACGAGTTACAAAGATCAGATTTTTCCTTCTTCTTCTTGTTAATAGTTGGTGTTGATCTTGAGGATGATGTTGTTGTTGTTGATGCTTTGATGATCCGATTGGGTCTTCTTGTATTGGCTCTGAATATGTCGGCAAGCTTCAATTTTCTGCAACTGCATCCTACGTTTACTGCTATTGTGTTCTGTAATAGCTTTCTCCTGTTACTCGAAGACATTTTCTTAGAGACAAAAAAACAGATTAAGGCTCTAAAAATAGATGATGCAAAGGAAAAAGTATTTGGGTATTTGGGGTGGTGGTGTGTTCGATAGAGATTGAGTAAATAACTCTTGTGGCTTTGGAAGTAAGTAAAGAGAAATAGAAAGAGAGAGAGAGAGTTTATATACAGAGAAGATTTGAAGAGGACTTGGATTTTAAGAGTGGTGACGGAAGATCGAAAGGGTCCTCCATAAATTGTGCATGTGACCCTTAGGTGGGGTTTCCTTAGTTTTCTGTAGAATTGAACGAAAGAAAATGCAATTTCTTATAAGATCACGAAATAAATGCTGTATTAAATATGAGTTACAAAAAACAAAAAAGAAATGATTTTTTGCAGCCTACAATTGAAAGTTGTGTCCAATTTTGCTACACAAACCAGGGTGGATTAGTGCTCGGAAGTTCATTGCATTTTGCGACCTTTGCTTGTTTAGCAATTGCATTACCAATTAAATTTGGATTTTTAATATATGTTTTTTTCTATATAGAAGATTCGAAAGTTCACATTAACTGGTTGTGGCCGACTTGTCTAGACCAAGTATTAGTTGATTGAAAATAAAGCTACGAGATGGTGAGTAGAGAACACAAATTGCACTTACGTTGTATTTGTTGGCGGATATAATGTGCCTGGTTAGATCTCTTAGAGCAACCACTGTTATGGGACCAAATGACAAACCAAATCTATATTTAGTGTTTGGTCTGTCCAAAATGAAGATTAGTGGAGCGAGTAAAAGTGGTCTTTGGTCCACTTTCGGCACTGTTTATGATAAAAAAATGGTCTGAAAACTGGACCAAACGAGTTATGGTCGAGCGTTGCACTAGGAGACCGTCTCGTGCTAGGTGTTTCGCTAGATATTCGTCTCGTTCCAGGCGTAACGCTAGAGTTACGCTTCATTTATCGGGCGTTAACCAAAACTACGCCTGATGAAACGTTCGCCCAAAGTTGCGTCTAGCGGAGCGTTACGGTAGGAGCACGCCCGTCTCGAGGCGTTAACCAAATCAACGCCTAAATCAAGCGTATGTCCACTTCTCCGCCTAAGTGTTGGACGTTCGGCTAGATTAACGCCTGTAATGGGCGTGCGCGTAAGAAAGCACCTGTGTATGGGGCGTGCGCCTAGACTAACGCTTGGTGAAAAAAGGGGAAACAACACACATATGAATGAGTCAAGCGTAAGCATATAAAGCCGCTGCATATGCTACTTCAAGATCAACATCATTATCAGATTCTCCTGGATGATCATTGGCCCACTACTTCATTACTACTAACTATGTTTAGGGTTAAACTCATAATGAACAGAAGACTAACCACACAAATCATGTTGAATGGGAGTTTATGAGAAATGAAACCCATGCGATCATGAACATTTTGTATCAATCGTACGCATAAAGCAACGTTAAAGTCAAGCGTAAGCATAAAACAACGTCATAAACATAAACAGACGCGCGTTTGGTTAGGGAAACGCCTGATAAACCAGGCGTTATGTTAAACGTCCGCCCGTCTCAGTATTCCCACGTACCAGCTGCACGTGTTAGATAAAATACGGGCGTTTGGCTATGATTCCGCCCCATTAGGCGTTCGGCCAAGAGAGCACCCGTCTCTGGGGCGTGCGTCTAGGGGTGCATCTATCATCAGGCGTTCTTTTCGGTTACGCCTGTCATCAAGCGTTCACCAAATGTCCGCCACATCCAAACGTATTCCTAGACGTACGCCGGTCTGTTGAGACGTTACTTTAGACAACCACCCAACTACAGGCGCTACCTTACACAAATGCCTGATCAAATTTACTCGTTCACCCACTGCGTTTGAGGCAGACCAAAGAGTAAAATTTTTAATCTTTGGTCTTTAGGAATGATCTACCCACTGTGGTTGCTCTTAGAGCATCTTTAATATCAGATGTAAAAAATCATATCTTATTAAAATCTTTATTTAATAAAATTTACCCATATAATAAATACAGGACCCGAGTCCAATTTATGCATCCCTTCAATTTATTAAAATCTTTGTTGTTCCTTGTTATGGAGGATTCGCGGTTGATGAAGATATATTCCTCTAATCTACTATTGGTTGTATGGTTGAAATATTATCCTTATCGTTGTCAATCCAAATCTATTTTTCTCTTAGTTATATGTGTTTCCTAAATTCCTTTGGGTGCCTCTAAATAGTTTATCACAATAGCCTTTCGTATGTGCCAAACTATTGATCCATATAGTGCATTCCCATAACCTCATTCTTTATCCCAGCCTGCAGGCATTAAGTAATGTTATCCAATCCATTAATAAACAGAAGGATAGTTGGTTCCTCGTGTGAACGGGTTAACAATGGAAGAAAGCCACAAAATTCTGTAAAAAAAGTAGTTGAAAAGATAAGTTCTAGTATTTCTCAGTTGGTTTTTGTGGAGTGAGCAAGTTGTTGACTGAGGGAGCCCAGTGATCCTCGCAGATGTTGATGGTGTTACATTACCATAGTACCCATATACAATAAGGTTTGATTTGGTGTAATCATCTTTGGATACACTTCTATATCCAGGTTCCTACTTCAGTTATGTGTTGGTCTAGTGCATGTTTAAATTTTCTAAAGTACTTTGTCAGAAGCTGCAGAAAATCGTGATTGTCTGGGAGTTAAGCTAATCTGCCTAGTTGTGTAAAGTTATTAGCTGTCATGTCTCAGAATCCTAGTCTACCTAGGTTGGTTGGTTTGCATAAGGAAGAATAGGCCTTGAGGTAAAGTTCTCTTATACCTTCATTTTCCCCATAATAATTCTCTTTGGATGAAAGAAAGTTAGTTAGATATTTTTTTGGGAACAAAATAACAACCCCTTTAGCAGATCGACAATGATTCCAAGATAATTTTGACAACCCTGAGAGAGTAGCCCCCTTTTCCGATTTTGAAGCCTACTTTTAAATCTAGTGATCATTGAGTCAAAACACTTAATTTCGGAGGTTGGGATGAACATGGATCATCTAAAATGCTGCATTGAGTAACCTATATAACTATTATTTTTGCAAACAAGCTAATCTTTCCTAAAACTAATTATCTTTCACTTGTTGGATTCTTCCAACGATAAACAACAAAGTTAGATGTATTAGGAAATATATAAGATATTGAATTGAAATAAATTTTGCACAGACTATTTAACGTTAGCAGAATCACAGGTTCAACAAGTTATCGTTAACATTTAGTTCGTGGGTACATTCAAGAATAAATGATGATATACCCTAATAATGAAGATGTGCCCAGGATAAAATTGCTCGATATAGCTAATATCAACACAATACAATCTACCCACTCTCTGAACTTAACAACAAATACTGGAAGAATATGTATAAACAAAACACCAAACAAAGCTAGAAGAAGGAAAGAAGACATGATAGTAGTTGTTTCTAAGTTGAAAAGAGAACTTCGACTGGTATTTATAGGAGAAAGGAAGACTAGGTTTCTTTCAAATCAAATTTAGTGTTTCTTGTAAAAATTTCACCGGGAAAACGGAAAGGGAATCCTCCCATAAATAAAACACTAAGAAAAATATTAATCCCTTAGAAATACACAAAATTATTTTTAGTAAAAAGTAGATCTTGGTTGACACCCAAATACGTGCAAAAAGCCAAGGTAAGTCTACCACACACGCACAAGCACAAACACAAGTCAGAGCATGTATAGTTTAGGGTGCCCTCACACCCTAATATACCCAATGTAGGAATCTCTAGTTATAAAGAAGATATCTATTTTTAGTCATTCATATTAAAATGAGTAAGTATCCTTAGTGACCCTTAGGTCCTAAGATAAAGTCCAACCAAAACTAATTAAACTCAAGTTTATATAACTTATTAAAGCCATATTTTCACCAACGTCACATTATGATCTAATTGCTTAGTTGTAAGCTTAATGAATTTTATTTCAATAAATATTTTTTATTTTTTTATTTTTTTATAAAAAAAAATACTACCTTCGTTTCCGGAAAAATGTTACTATCATTTTTTTATTTTAATCTAAAAATAAGTTAAATTGAAAAAAATGATAATAACTCTTTTTCAAAAATGAAGGGAGTATATATTAAAACTTAGCCTAATACATTGTTTGAATCCTTTTCTAAATTACCCAACAAAAAAATTGACGGAGAAAACCACTCAAAATTTATTATGCCATTTCTATCATGTTTAGCTAGAGCGTCGGCACAAGAATTTGCATCTCTTTTGATCGTACAACAAAATCCATTCCCTCCCTAATTTTAATCTAATTAATCAATCTTGATTAAACTAGAAATTGTCTACTTGACACCACTAGTAGAACCATTGATGTCAGCCTTAGTCAGGACAAAAAAACGATGGAAAATTATATTCATTTACCGATAAACCAGTTAAGACCGCTAGATTCACTTATTATAGACGTTTGGATTCATGTTACGTGCATTAAGCCACGCAATAAGCCGATGTTTAAAATTGATATTATAGCGAATAAACTAAAAGATGCGCTTGACATTGTCATTTCTTCCCATACGTTAGCTATTAAGGATTTATAAAATTGTATTTAATTTAATATAATAAATAAAAAAGAGAAGATACTGAGAAAGTAAGAATAGAAGCTTGTATTCGTATTCATACCCATTAACAGATTAATTAACTTAGAAAAGATTATAAATAATTATATCATCAAGAATGATTTAGGGATTGATTATTTCGATCTTAATAAGCTATTCCAACGGACCCCAAAGATCCATGCTAACGTGGTGGGTCGGATACACGTTTTTTTTCCTCCTTTTTCCTATTATATTACCCAGCGACCCACATCAAGATAAAGTGCAACAGATGGGGTTTTTCTTGCAATATAGAGAACAGAACATGATTAATGAAGATAATAATTTTGGTTCACTACCTTCACATGATGATTTCTTTGGCATTCATCCAGATGTGAGTAGATAGTTGTTGAGGTGAAGGAATAGTGAACGGGTAGTCTGCAGAATAGTTGTAAAAGTATAAATAATGTGTATTGCATCAAAAAAATAAATAAATAAAATAATGTGTAATTCTATTGCACAATAGTTTGCAGACTGTTATTTGAAAATGTTTCATTTTAGGCAACTTGTCTTCCAAACCCTTAGGCGGTGCGGTCAACTTTTTCAATATGATCCTTACTACACATTTTGGGTATGAATCTTCTTCTATATGGTAATATCTTATTCAGTAGCGGAACCAAAGATTAAAAATATTTTTTATTTTATTATATATTGTATGTAGCCCAACTAACATTTAAGATTCAGTCCACCAAAATTCATATATTTATTTAATTAGCGCTCTTTAATGTTAATATGTGGTTCCGCCACCGATCTCGTTATTTATATAGCCTCCCATGATAGAAACCGTTTAAAATAGACCTATTTGGAAAACGGAAATGCTAGCTTGACAGACAGAAATCCCATAAAAAATCCCAACCCTAACAACTGCCTGGCCCAACTTTTATCCGTTTATGATCCCAATGGTAGAGGGCATCTAGAAACCGTTATATTCTCCTCTCGGGATTTTTGGTGGTGAAAATTACGGAAGGTGTAGCATCTTCCTTTGAAAAAAATAAATTATTTATAAGTATTTGACATAATAAAATTTATCATAAGTGACAAGGTGTCACGATAATGGTTTCATGTTGTCTGCTTTATGAGATGTAGCTCTTATTTTTGGAACTATTTTTTGGGGACCCCTCAGAATTTGAGGGGATCATCCCCATGTTTTTCATAAGATCACTATGAAGTAAATCCTAGCCTCCCTTATTCATATAATTTAAATAATGGCCAAAATACCCTTACTTAATTAAAAGTTAATAATTGAAGTTAACTAAATTAATTGATTATTAGTTTTAGATTAGATTAGTAAGATTAGATCAAATATTTGAGTTAGATTTAGTGTTGTATTAGAGAATTAGAATTATTGAGAGATAGAGAAGATGAGTTTTGGGAAAAAAAAATAAAACCTAGGTTTGATGATTCTTAAGTTCAAAATGAGTGATTCTAGTGCAAACTCAGAGGTATTCGAACCTTTAAATCGTAGAGTGAACAAAGTTTTTGTTAATCTTTACAGCGATCTGGTGATGGTTTCCTAGATGGTAAATGTTTTCTTCCCCAATCCCAATCTCAATCTCAATCCAAAAATAAGGGTTTTTACGAGATAAATGAGGATCACAACGAAGAATATGAAGATTATAACGTTTCTGATACTCATGTATAGTTGATAATGTATTTTTATTGCTTGAATTAGGTCAAATTTGATGAAAATGTAAAATTTTATAGCTGATTTTCGGCTAGGTCGATAAAAGTTCGACTAGGAAACTGATGAACAGGTAGTAGAACTTTGAGTTGAAGGAGTTTTAAATTAAGTTCGGCTACCTAATAGAATAACTCCTACTGTTCGACTAGTTTTGAGTGAACCAGTGTAATGTTCGGCTAATGCGAGCCCAAAATTTTCCTAGCCGAACTTTTAGTTATAAATTTGCAAGAATTTTAGGTACAAAGTTCGGTAATGTATGTCAGTAATGGTTCTAGCCGAACTTTATTGTTTGGTTCGTATAGGATGTATCGACCTAGCCGAACTCGTGTGTTCGATTGTATGTAGAGATATCTTCTTAGACGAACTTTGTAGTATTTTTTTGTCGCAAGTAACATTGTCATATATTTTGTATATCCAATTGGAACCCGTACCTATGGATGGTCAACCTACTCCTGTTGATATTATGTTCGCAGATATATCCCATCATTATGCGAATGACTTGGTAGGTTAAATGTAAAACGGGATATGTATGTATTGGTCTTAAATGGAAAATCTAGCAAACCCCGTTTTGAGATGGTTTGTGAGAGAAGTTGTAATCCCGAAAGCCATAATAATAAGGGTTATGCGTATAAAGGAAATACCGGGAGGAAGAATGTAACTATCTTAAAGAAGACCAATTACCCGTTCAATCTTGTGTTTAATTTCAACAAAGAATTGGGGAAATGGGTTCTATTTAAAGTTGCAGAGGGTATACATAACCATCCTCATTCGTAATTGGCTATGCTAACCGAACATCGATTGTTAGCAACAGATTTTTACCAATTACATTAGGCTACCTTGTTGCTACTTTATATAGATCGTTAGACCATCAACTCAAAATGGTTGATCAACTACTTCATAATATTGATAATGAAGTGAACTAAAATGCAAGAAAACATTGTTCAAAATAACTGTAAGAAAATACCGAACAACAACTTAAAAAATTGTTCAACAACTTAAAACACTGCAACAACAAAATAACTCAAATTCTTCCATTCCTTGTTACTCTCGCCTTCTTCCTAGCAACAGTTTTTACTCCTCCCTTCTTCTCCTTAGCCTCATCAACACCTCCCTTCTTCTTCTCTACAGTTTTTTCTTCCAAGTCCTCGGATGGACCTATGTAGTCACCATTTTCATTGTAATATGGGTTTACACCTTCAAAGTCGCATTCCTTGAAAAAGAGTCTCAGATCAAAATTATCATCTTCTTCCTCTGATTCAATGTAGTTCAAGAGATTGTCAGTATTGTTCCAAGGATTCTCAGGATCGTTCGCCCAACTTACAAACTCCGGATCATCCACCATCATTTGAAGAATTTCTTCTCGAGTAGTCTTTTCCTTTCTCTTTAGCTTCTGTCGGATCGTAAATAATAAATTTTGTCCATAAATTAAATTACCGCTAATAAAAATGTGAAACACGAGAATTTTTTTTTATTTATCCTCGGAGGTTAACTGATGTAAAAGTTCGGCTAGGACTGTGTATTATCGATTTAACCGAATAAAAAGTTCCATCACCACACAAAATGTTCGGCTAGCATATATCATAATATACCTAAAACAGTGTAATGTTCGGTTGATTTTTTTTTTTGAAATCTGACCTTTTGTTACCATTTTGGACTAAAACGTTTGGTTGAAAAGGCTAATTATCGATTTAACCGAACAAAAATTTCGGTCATGAAACAAAATATTCGGCTAGCATACATCCTAATATCCTTAAAACAATGTAATGTTCGGTTGAAAAAAATAATTGAAATCTGACTGAACATTTTGTTCCCATTTTGAAACTAAAAAGTTCGGTTGAAAAGGCTTATTATCGATCTAACCAAACTCCAATTTTTTTACTAAACAAAAAAGTTCGGTTCAAAAAGCTTGAAAAACTAAAAGTTCGTCTAGGCCCTAAATTTTTCCTCAACCGAACTGTTCTTGATGTTCTTCCATACAGAAAGTTCGGTTGTCTTGATATGGTTATCTTAACCGAACATTTCACTGCTACTACTTTTTGATCACTAATTTTCATGATTTCAAGTCGCATTAACAATCAAAAACACATAAAAATAAAGGGGTTTATCGGGAATTACCATCTAATATTACTACTAGAAGAATCAGGCTTTGGTTCTCTCGTTTGGGTCTCGATTTTGGCTTTAACCTCAACCGGTTCTAAAATTTGTGGTACAAGTTCTTGAATAATTTCTTTTGCTATGGATGCAACCCCATTATTCGGTTGAGCCATTCAAATAAACAACAAGATTAGTCGACGATTTGAGTTTAGAAGATTAGTCGATGATCAAATGTATGGAAGATGAAGAGAAAAAAAGAAGAAGAATGGGCTTTAATTTTGATTAGTTTTTAAAATAACTCTAGATTTAGACTAATATACGATTAGTTTTAGGGTTTAGGTTAGATTAGGATAAGTTTAATGAAAAGGTAACTTAGTCATTTCTATCCATTAGGATACCCTTTAGTTTTGTAGGATGGATGACCTAAGCACGGAAGGCTCCCCTTAAATTATGATAAGTCTCCAAAAAAAAAAATCGTTCTATTTTTGCGTCAAGCTTTCCGGCCTAATACCAGTACTACCAGGAGAGCTACTTGATTCTAGCTTCAGTACATTAATTAATAGGTTTTTTTTTAAACACCATTGATAAATAGTTGGTAGATGCACTATATTACCCTTTACCTACAAAAAATACCGACTGTGAAATTAATCAGGGTTCATTTAAAATCTAATAGAATTCGACTTTGAAATCTTCTTGATGAATACTAAGTTTCAACTAAGTTAGGTGCAGATTAGCTGAATATGCAGTCTGTTTTTGTAATATAATTAGGTTAAAGAAACGTGTCTAATTTTATTTCGGGACTATTTCAGGCCGATTAATTTTTAAATAACGCCAAAATTTAGTGTTTTCAGTGTAAGAACCGTAGTCACGTATTGAAGCGTGGGTTAATCTATTAATAATCTAGGAATTACTACGTAATCCTAGATACAAGATCTGTTAACCTTCTAATCCATCCATCAAACCCGATTTAATCCCTAGTCCAAAAACTTGTTTTTGGACTGATTTTGTGAATCGCTCGTCCAACTCACGTGAATGTAATGAAGATTACATTTTCAATATTCCATATATACCACTTTCTTGTTCGAACGTATAAATCTAGCGGAAATCAAATCTTCCAAAAAAAAAATCGGCAACTCACAGATCCTATTTCCTCTCTCTCTGCTTCAGTTGGTGTTTTCAGTTTTAGGGTTTCGATTTCAAATCTCCAGGTATTTTTCTTTAATCTTCTTCTCTGCTCTTATAATTGTTGTTTATGCTTTGTTCTGTTTTTGTTTTTTTCAACTGAAATCATGATAATCAACTTGATTTTATGTTTTTGTTTGTTTTCTTACACTGAAATCCCGATGATTACGATTTCTATGATGTACATTTTGTTGAATTCCATGATCGATCTCGTTTTTGTTCGTGTTTTAGTTTTTATTTTGATCTTTGAAACTGATTTTTGTAATCGTTCTATTTTGTTCATTAGATCGTCGTATTCAGTTTTTTTACATGTTGTTTGATAATAGGTTTTATTTGGTTTTCTTCTATTTTTTCAGGAAATCATGATTTTTGTTCTTTCTTCTGGATGTTTTGAATGATTCTTCAGTACATATTAATACGTACTGTTTTTTCTAAACTTTTCGATATATACTGTTTTTATAGTATACCATTTTTGAATCAGTACATATTTGTTTGCACTGTTTGTCTGTTATGTGTGAATCTATAATATGTGTGATACTTCTAAAATTGTACATATTATGTTGTACTGTAGATTTAGTACTCATATCATCTTAAAATATATTTTTTGATTTTTGTGTTTGTGTTATTTTATTTGGATCATATTTCTTCAGGTTCAACATGTCAGGTGTTGGTTCTAATCCAAATAGCTTTTGCTACTCTCATGTATACCACAAGCAACACCACATTGCATATTTGGTTACGTTATCTTCGACTTTGGAAGATTTGAAGTTTGCTATTTGTAATACATGGAGCTGGTTGACTCCATCAACTATTGTTGTTAATTATGTTGAAAATGGAGTGAAAGTCCCTGTGCTTGCTGATGTATCTCTTCAAGGGCTTGCTGCATTATATTTTAGGAAGAATTCAGATTTCTTTGAGTTGCATGTCGATGTTGTGTTATCTGGTGCATCTAGTTCTTTGAGAAGTGTTGATCTTGACAACAATGCTGAGTTGGTTTTGAGTGCAAGGAACAATTATTTGAAAGATTCTAAAGAGGTTGCAAGTGTTCTTTTTTCTGATGGTTGGGAGAATCTTTTTGAAGATAAAAACCATCTCTTCCATGGTGGTGTTGAAGCTGTTCGGTTAGCATGTGAGAAATATTGTTTGAGGACTGGATATAAGGTTAAAAAATTAAAGAATGACCTTGAGAGATTCACAGTGAGATGAAGCAATGATTGTTGCTCTTGGATGCTTCACGCGGTTGCCATGAATGGGTCTTTGGATGTGTTTAAGATAAAATATTACGTGGGTAGGCACACTTATGGTGATGGTTATAGGTTGAGGAGTCCAACTGTTTCGAGGAAACTTGTAAATATAGTTCATGAGTGTGTCAAGCACAACCCTCTCATAAAGCCGCAAGAGATTATGGATTATATTAAAGTTGGTGGAGGGATCAACATCAAGTATCACCACGCATATCATGCATTAGAGTTATCGCATGAAATAATTTTTGGTGACGATGTAAAGTCATACACTGATCTTGCTTGGTGGGTCACTGCTGTTCGGGAAACCAACCCAGGGTTTTATATTGATTTTGATTTCAACGACGTAACAAAGAGATTCCACAGACTTTTTATTTTCTTTGAAGCTTGTAGAGATGGTTATAAACTTTGTTGTCCAATGATCTTTTGTGATGCGGTATTTCTTACGGGGAGGTTTAAAGGAGGTCTAATGGCTGCGACATGTCTTAACGACAATCAAGGTAACTTTTTTAATATGGTACATATTTTGATATGTAACTTTTTTTTATGTACTTTAGGATCATACACATCATACATAAAGTACATATTGATATACACTGTAGGTATAACATAATTTGAAGGTGCAGACATGAAGTACATATTGATATGGTCTTTTATATTTGTTTACCAGGTTTTTATCCTTTTGTATATGCATTATTTCCTGGCGAAGATAATGATAATTGGCATTGTTTTATGGACAATCTTAAAAAAGTTGTGGACCATCGTCCCATCACCTTTTTGACTGACCGAGGTGAATGTTTGTTAAATGCAATTCCTGAAGTTTTCCCTGATTCTTATCATAGCTATTGTTTTTTCCACTTGAAAAAGAACTTACCATCAGTAAGGCTGGTGAAAAATATAAAGAAGTGATGGATTGTTTCCAAAAAGCAACATATGCGCTTTCTCCAGCAAGATATGAAGAAGGTCTTCAAGAAATGGTTTATCTAGGAAGGCCTTGGGTTCCTCAATACTGCCGTAACATTCCTAGGGAAAAGTGGTCTAGTGCATACTTCCTAGGCTGTAGGTATGGTCAGACTTCTTCAAGCATTGCCGAGTCTTTTAATAACTGGATTCACCGCGAGAAGAAGTTACCTCCTTATGCTCTCTCTGACACAATCAGGTTTTTATAAGTTTCTTGTAACACTACAAGTATATATGTACTATATGTATAATATGTTTGTTGTTTTTTAATTTTATTTGTCGTGTAGGCTACGGGTAATGGAGTTGATGTCTGAACGTCGTGAAGAAAATCTTTTGATGGATCCGGAACTCTTAACCCCTGTGTATCAAGCCTTGCTTGAACTACACATTCAAATTGGTCGTCCTTGGAAAGTTAGTCAGTCATATGCTCACGTCTTTGAAGTTCATTCCCCAAGGTTAGTTTTTTTAGTAGCATGCTCTTTTGAACTGAGATATCCACTAAACTAGTTTTTAGGGAAAATATCAAATATGTATTGTTCAGATTATATTCTTTTTTGTTTGTGTAGTGCATATATCAATATATACTGCGTAAATAATATGCTTGGTTTCTTGTTTACAGGTCTCATATGGTAGATCTACCGCAAAAGAGTGGTACTTGCCAAAGATGGCGCGTGTATGGTTTTCCATGCTCGCATGCTACTGCAACTATTGCTGCATGTGGGGGAAAGTTCCTTGATTATATCGACGAATACTTCAAAGTTAGATGTTATCGCCAGCTATATTCAATCGCTATCAGACCTGTTCCTAATCACGACAGGTAAGTTTTTTAAGCAGTACATATTGATTTTTTTTATGGTAGTATATTACATGAGAATGTTTTTAAGCAATACATATAAGCCATAAACTAGAACTAGCACAATATATATTGATATTTAGTGTAACACACATCAACAAAAACTGCAAAAGTATAGTAGTTTCTTCTTATTTATGTTTTTCAATATACCACAGGCCTGATGAGTATACCGCAGAAGATACTATTCTTCCACCAATAGTAGTGATATGATTTTAGAATTATTTTTGGGATTTTTAAACTAATCAGAAATAATATTTTGGGATTTTTAGAATTATGAATGAAATATTAAAACAAACTAAACTAATAAAATAAATCAAATGGGAGAAGTAACCAGGGTTTTTAGTATCCACCACTATTTCTATTTAATTACTGAAGTGAAACATAACTCCTGAATATTCATCTATTGTTCGTTCTATCGACATCACCTATTATATGTATTAGAGTCGTAAATATCACTGGTACGCCCTAAGCATGACACATCAAAAATCCCTAAGTCTCATGCATACACCATCTAATTGCGTTAACGAGAAAATAATACGAAACTAATTATAGGTTCACAAATAATATCTGGCTCTTCTAAGCATACCCCATCTAAGGATTTAACCCAAGCATGAAATATCAAACAAGTAGACAAAAATATTTGCTATCCTATTAATTCTGCGCATAGGTTAATGTATGTACAGAACCGGTGAAGCAACAACTAATTTTATCATTAAATCAATAAATCAAGATCATGAATTAATTTATTCAAATCATAATAGTCTGTATCAAATAATTCAATTTAATGATCTAAACTTTTAAGTGGTTTCAACATTAAACCCTAGCTACAAATCAATTAGAACATGGAGTTAGGTTTCTTAAAACCCATAAAAAAATAATTAACAAGAGTAGAGAAAAAAGATTAAACCAAAATAGAGCAGTGGCGTAGTCTTTTTCTTCTCATGTATACAACAACTGCCAACAACCATAGAAAACGTCCCCGACTACTTCTTCTTCTCTCTTGGTTTTTTTGGGTCCAAAACCCAGCCGAAAACCCCCTGCGTTAGCCTGCTTTTCCTGTTCAGTTTCTGTCTCCTGTTCAGTTTTGTCTCCTACCTATCACACCCTACACCTACTCTACACCACCCTCTTCTCAACAGTCGCTTTCCCCCCTTCTCTCACCTCTCTTCCCAATCAAGCGATTTCTCCCCCTCTCCAACACCAGCCGTTTTCCCAAAAAGAAAAACTCAAAGAAAAGTTAAAAGCCTCCACGAAAAGACCCCCCCTTTCTCTCTCTTCATCATTCTTCTTTTATACTCCCTTTCTCTCATGATTCCTCTATTCTCTAGCCCTTAGCTTTGACCGTAGCCCTAGGTAGTCTACAACATCTCTTCCTCACGTGGTGTTTGTCTCACTTTCTCTTACAAACGTCAGGTCCCCCACTTCTTGCCACGTCTATTCTTTCCAGCCGTACATACTTTGACTATGTATGCCTCCCATTCTCACCAGTTAACAGCCACACCTATTTATTCTATGGCTCATGTCCACCTCAATACCATAATTCTTCTTCTTTTAATTCACGCCCACCGAATATCCAATTGGCTCCACCCTAATTCCAATACCGTTCCAACACATGGTCCTACCAACACAACCACTACTTCGTACAAAGATACTTATAAATAGGTGTCGTAGTCCAGCCCACTCCAAGAAAGATTGGGTTCTGTGTTTCGATGCAATTTTTGTCCATTTAACCATATTTAGTTAGTAACTAGGATTTTTGGTGTATCGCCTATAAAAATAGAAAAACACTAATAGGCACTAACAAATATAGATTAAGCGGTAAAAATGTATGAATTTAGTTCTAATCAAATACCCCCAAACCTATATTTTACTAGTCCTCGAGCAAAACTAATCTAAAAGATAAAATAAAAATCCTAACTCACTTTCGCAGCAATCGCGACTACATTTAGCATATGTAATAAGGCTTTAAACCCCTAAGTGGCCTTAGCGGACGAGTTTTGTCTCGTGAGGGTTTACAAGAGGTATACCAACAAAACTTTCACTCCAAATTTTAGCTACCTGTGAACGATTGAGGATAGACACTAAACAAGATATTTAGTTGGCATACTAAATTCTTCGACTATAGGAATCATTACCCTGTATGAATCCAATTGATGTACCCGAGTTTGCACTCAGCGTACTAAAATTCATATAAGAATGCAAAACTCTATATAAATAATCATTGAACATCCAAAACTGGATAAAAATTCACATTGCTCGAAATCAATCAAATTCAAACACAAGGATAGATTAGAAGATGAGAATAAAAGTAACGAATGGTGCATATGTTGACTAAGGTGAACGATGTTTCCCAAAATATTAGTATAAGTATGGCTCGATGCTCCTATTTTTATATTATTATTTATATACATAATTTTTCTTTTCTTTTCTTTTCTTTTTCCTTTTTTTTCACGACTACATGATTAGATCTTTTGAATCTAAGCGCATGCTCCTTTTCAGCATATTACATGATAGTTCTCATGGATCCTGCATTCCACGGTTGCTTATGCGACGGATATAGGGAGAACACACACATATTGCTATCAAAGTGTCAATATTTTTTTTTGACAAAATTAAAATTATACATCTGAGCTACGACCTTATGGAAATACTAGGGCCCTACCAAATCACTTAGAGAAACATAAAATTGCAAAAATAAAATAGAAAGTGATATGATTATGATGATTCCGAGATATGCTTGTTCAATGATTATCATGTTATTTCTAACACCTGAGTGCATCAGATATGAATAGACCATTTAGCTGGGCACACAAATTCCTATAGATAAGAGTTATGTTTCCATTTACCTAGAATGGTAAGTGTCGTCCTGAATAATTCACAAGTTTCTAAATTTTGGAGTTTCTTATTGGCATCAATTTTCTGAAACTTTACCCCCTAACCTAAATTTAACATTGTCCTCAATGTTTCAAACCGTGCAACCTAAAATGGTATGTAATAAATATAAATAAGAGAAACAAATGTAAATCAAAGAGAAGGGATTGGAATGTCTCACCTTATTGACGTAAGAAAAGCAGTATTCTCTGCAACACATATCAAAAGATAGTAATAACAAAGAACACTAAAAATAAAAATAAACAAAAAGACTAAAAGAAAATAAAAATCTACCTACTGGATATGTACAGAGAGGATCCCCGTACACTAACAACCTGAAAATTTGGGGATCAACCCAAAATACAATATATACAAATGACAGTTTCACGATTATATTATGGAAACACGGAGACACTGAAACTATCAAAAATAAGGGATTACCCCCAAACCTAGTTTTTACTACACTTGGAAGTGCGTAAAGAACATAATATGGGGATAAAATTGGGATTCGGGAAATATTAATCGGTTCGTGCACAATGTCAGGAACAGGCAAGTCCTCTGGGTATTTGGATGCAAAGTGATCCAACAAAACTTGAGAAGCACACAATTCTAACCCTAAATTAGGTAATTTTTGGAAGTCTAGGGGTCTGGAAACAACCTCTAAATCGGGTGAATGATCTTGTGAGATAGATTCATCTATGGAATTAGGAAAATCATCTACACAATCATCCACAAGGTCATTTATATGTTCTGTTTGGAACAGAGAGTCACTACATAAAAGATCATCATTATCATATAATCTCTGGCATTCCAGAACTCTCAATCTTTGTTCCTAACTAAGCGGTCTGTGTTTTTAATACTTCTCATATATCATTAGAGGTGATTCTTCACTTACCTCAGTTGAAGCAAGAACTTCATTATGCCGTGACCGATTTATATATTCCCTCAGTGTCATCTTAGATAACGCCTCCTGCATAAGAGTCATCTCCTGCAAAAGATTAATCATCCTCGTAGAAGTACCTGAAAAGAGATACTAAAACACAAAACAAGTCAAATAGAACTAAAAATCCTAAAAGAAAAATAAAAACATATACAAAAATAAAAATAAATAAAATAAAAACCTAAACTATGATTAGAAAATCAAAAATATTAATTATAATATCCCACAAGCGCTCCTCGGCAGCGGTGCCAAAAATTGATATGATTTTAGAATACCGTATATAAAATAACCGCAATCGCACAGTGCCTACAATGCAGACAACGACAAGTACGGATCGAACCCACAGGGAGAGGGGACACTACGGTAATTAATATCTCAATTAAACTAATCAGAAATAATATTTTGGGATTTTTAGAATTATGAATGAAATATTAAAAACAAACTAAACTAATAAAATATAACAAATGGGAAAAACAGTAACCAGGGTTTTTAGTATCCACCACTATTTCTATTTAATTACTGAAGTGAAAAATAACTCCTGAATATTCATCTACTGTTCGTTCTATCGACATCACCTATTATATGTATTAGAGTCGCAAATATCACTGGGGCGCCCTAAGCATGGCGCATCAAAAATCCCTAATTCTCATGCATACACCATCTAATTGCGTTAGCGAGAAAATAATATGAATCTAATTATAGGTTCACAAATAATATCTGGCTCTTCTAAGCATACCCCATCTAAGGATTAACCCAAGTATGAAATATCAAATAAGTAGACAAACATATTTGCTATCCTATTAATTCTGCGCATAGGTTACTGTATTGTACAGAACCGGTGAAGCAACAACTAATTTTATCATTAAATCAATAAATCAAGATCATGAATTAATTTATTCAATTCATAATAGTCTGTATCAAATAATTCAATTTAATTATCTAAACTTTTAAGTGGTTTCAACATTATAAGAACACAAAAAAAATGTACATAAACAAAGTAATTTTTTAAATTCATATCAATATGTACTTCATAGTACATGTCAATATGTACTTGTTTTAGATTACGAATCTACTGATTCAAAGTTTCAGAACAAAGTACATATCAATATGTACTTCCTAGCACATATCAATATGTTCTGCCTTTCTATATAACTCTAAAATTAAATAGAAACCTAACAATGCTAATAAAGATCATCACATATATATATAAACATAATAACTAAAAACCAAGTTGAATAGGTAGAAACCAAGTTCAATAGGTAAACACAATAAGAAAGTTACTGAAGTACATATTGCGTAGAAGTACTATCCACAAAACCCTGCCCAGCAAAAACCAAAATGCACCAACTTATCTCCTCAGAATAAGATCTACAAACATATCTAAATTAATCTGCAGTTAAACATGTATTTTCATTGGGAGGGTTCCTAATTGATTTCAGGATGAGTGGCTGTCAACAACCTGCATGCTAACTTGATTCTTTTCATCTGAATCTTCTTCATCAACTGTTCGTCATCTCCCAAACTTTTCCCATCATGATCAATCTTTGATATCCTCTTTATAAAATGCATCACATACAGAAGGCAGTCTGGCCAGATTCCTTGTTGTGGACAGCCATAGTTAGTCAACCTTACAGTGCTCACCATCTTTCTTTTATGCTCATCCAAGAACTGATTGATTAGGTTGAACAAGTACTCAAATATTTTATTGGCATTCTCATAGTAATGATCCCTGAATGCCACAGATGAGTTGTAATGGATAACTTTCTCTGCTTCAAACTCAAACTCTAGCAGGGTCCAATGCTTGTTGCCATGGCATATCGGTACAAGGATCTTCTCTATATCATTGCTCATTTTCAAGATTGGCATAATGACAACAGTCACTTCTGCTCCCTTTAAAGTGTCTGTCTTTTCGACATGATACTGAAAATTGGAAACGTGTAATAGGTTATTTCACAAAAATATATATCAATACCCAAGCAGCTGGATCCAGATGCAACACCTTAAAGTATTTTCTTTCTTCCTCAGCATTTGCTTGGTCGTCTTCAGACACCAGTTGAAGCTTATATTGAGCATAGTTGAGAAGATATTTCTCTAATGCTCTGTTGAAGATCAAATCTTCTATTGTAGCCTCGCTGACGCAGATACCATCTTCATTCTCTACTCTCTAAGCAACCGAGCTGCATATTTATAACAAAAACACATATTGAAGTAAGTTTTTTTTTGATATGTACTGCAAAACTTACTTGATTAAAAGTAAAATGAAGGGTAGAAAGTAATTACATTCTCTTTCCTTTCTCAAAGTATGGAAGTAGAATCTCTATTTGTTGACCTGTCATATTCTCATAGAGTGGTGACTTGTGAAGATCCATGAACTTCATTCTTGGTTTCTGAGCTTTACGAGCTTTGTTGTTTTTTCCTGTCTTTATCGTCTTTTTTCGTTTCTCAGTTTTTGGCTTCTTCTTATCAGAAAACACACTTCCACTATCAAATAACGGATCTGTCTTCTTTCCAGGATTTGCATGAGTTACCCTCCTGTTAACTTCTTCTCTAGTTTTTACTGACTTCTTTGCAAGAACCTTTGGTTTTGCTTTCACTTTGGAAGCAGTCATCTTGGCAAGTTTGGTTGCTAGTGGTATGTCGCTTGACGTTTGGGTTGTTGTAACTTCATGTTCCTGCATTTTTGAATCCAGATTTTTCAGTATTATATTTGAATCATATGTTTTCAAACAATGACAAGAAAGGCAAATTATGAAAAGTAGAAGATATACCTCTTGGTCACTTTCCTGCTCAGGTGTTACTTGAATCGCATTCTTCTCTGGTGTAATTTGGTTTGGCTCAGCTGTAACTTGTCAAACTTCTACACGTCGTAAATCATTTCCAAATAAATTATCAAAATGTTTTCGAATGTCAATCCGAAATAGAGTATTGCTTGAAACACTACAATTGTCTTGGCTGAGAGATGCATATTCTTCATCATAAACTTCCCTGCTGGAAATGGCTAAGTCCAAAAATTCTTCAAATGTGAACTTTTCGATGTCTTCCATCTTAGCCATCTCAGTAAACAAAGGGATTTTCATGTCGACGAAGCTGTTGAGCAGGGTTTCAACGTCTTGTTCATCTGGGTTCAGCGACATCCCTTTAATCGTTTCAAGAATCTGGTCTATAGCTTCAACCACCTTCTTCATTGCTTTTTGTTGAAGTCCAGCTAAATCATCCTGCAACCATAGAGTTTTATTCATGATAGTTAAATACATACTGATATATACAGTTATATTACAATAATAAAACACATTTGTAATCAAGTACATATTGATATTTACAGTTATATGACAATAATAAAACACATTTGTAATCCAGTACATATCGATATTTACAGTTATATTGATAAATACATTGTAATAAAGAGTGAAACTAGGCAGCATTACTTACCCGTGAGTTACTTTTCTCCTGCATCTCTTTGACCTCTTTCTCCAGGTCAGATTTAGCCCATGTTTTAATAACATTAAAATCAACACCACAAAACTTGTGCACTGAAGGTAGTGTTGACAATGCAACATTAAATGGTACCCTTTTGATGGTGGTGTCACTCACATCATTTTTTTCATCTTCTGTTGGAATCTGAAAAGTTGGCACTTCTTCTCCCAAAACTACTTCACCTTCTGTTATGTTTTCACAAAGAGGATCTGTTGGAGTAGTAGGAGATATGAATTCTCCTGTTGGGTCAGTGTCTAAATGAGTGGGACTCCCATCAATTAAGTCTTGAAACTCTTCTTCAGTTTCAGGCTGCATGGGAGAAGCTTTCATGTATATGTCATTCAACATTTGCAGAAGTTTTGACGCATCAAGCGGTCCATCCTCATGCTGCATGGTGTTTGCTTCACCCCATTTTTCAAATATTGTCTTTCTCAATTCTTCATATCTTCCTTTCCAGTTATCTTCCTCCACTTCCTTCCCTGGAATTTTCTTCTTTATCTTCTTCCTTTTCATCTTCACTCTTCTCTTCTGCAACTCTTCTTGTGATTCTATTCAGAATTTGCTTTTCTTCATTTGTGTATTGAACCTTCAAATTTTCATTGAACTGTACCAAAACAACAAAATATGTACTCAGAAATATGTACTATAGAAACAAGTTTTTTCATGAGGTACATATAAATATATACTGTAGGATAACAAACATCATACATTCAATACATATCATTGTATACTGTAGGATAACACAACATCATAAATGTAGTAAATAAGTACATATTTTTCTTACCTCATATTCAGTTGTATCAATGTCTTTTTGGAGTTCAGCACATAACTTTGACAGATTCCATTTGACAGCTCTCGGAACAAACATTTTTTCTGGAATCGTCTTTATTTCCTCCGGTTACAGCAAATATGTATGCTCTGCATACCAAATTTGTTTTGGAAAAAAAAATCACCAAAAAAAGTTAAAAGTAAATCATGATTTTCATTGAGTAAACTACTAAAAATATCTTTAGTACGTATTCTTACCAACAAATAGTTCAGACACCCTGTAGTATTCTCGACTGCGTTTACATTGTCATTTAGTGACTTTTCTAGGTAAGAATGTATCAAATCTGGCCATGACACATTCTTTGCAGCCTCGAGATCCTCCACAAGACCAATGTACTTTCCAGTCAAGTTATGTGCATCTTTTGTTGTGAAAAACAAAGTGATACACATGAACAAGCATATAAGCCTTACAAGGTCTTCAGCATCTCTCACTTCTTGATTTTTTTCCTCAATCCCTTCTTCACTTTCTTCTTCTTCATTTTCTTAATCACTCCCAATTTCTTCAGCTTCTTCATCACTTTGCTTTTCTTCAGATTCTTCAACTTTCTTCTTAGTTGCTGGCTTTTTTCTTAGAAGTTTCAATACTTCTTCCTGTATCCCACTCTATTTACCTTTTTAGTCTTTTGTACATCAGAAAAGAACCTCTGGAAGAAAACACTGTTTCTAAATCCACCCCTTGATGTCAGCATTATATCTTCATGTTGTCTTTTTCCTGCTCTTGGCATTCCAAAGATAACACCTACTTCTTCAGGAGTGGATGTCAGAATATGTGAAACTCCATGCCTTTTGAACTCAAATATGAGCTCATCCACAACTTTACTTCTCTTATAACACTTTATCAGATTGGTCACATCAGTTTTATTCTTCATCCAGTGATCAGCACCCAGATTTGTGTACCAGAACATCAGAAAAAGGTTCCCATATGATTGCTCACTAATTATTAGCAACTGAGTTTCATTCAACTCAAGCTTTTCTTCCTTGATTGCTTTAACAAGTGAGAAAATCCCCATGAAACCACTTCTGTATATCTTCCTAGCAGGTTCAGGTGTTTTTGTCTTCTTTGTAGTTTTCTTCACACCACCTGCATAATGAACACACTGTCAATATCCCCACAATATATCAATATTTACTATAATATAGAACAAAGTATATACTTTTAATATGTTGATATGTATCTACTATATCATGAACAAAGTATACATTGATATGTACTGATCCAATTCAAGATTAGAACAAAGTACATATCAATATATACTTATCCTGTATGCAAGATCTAGATGTTATAGTATAGAACAATATATATATATATATATATATATATATATATATATATATATGCTTTATATCTATAACATGAACAAAGTATATATTGATGTGTACTGATCCAATTCAATAATATCAATATATACTTATCCTGCAATCAGTATCTAGATGCTATAACATGAAAATAAGTATATACTGATATGTACTGATCAGTATATACTAAAAACCAAGTACATGTCAATATTTACCCTATGTTGCATGCTAGATCTATGTGCTATAACATGAATATATATATATATATATATATATTGATATGTACCCATGCTGTATGTTGTATCTAACTCCTATAACATGAACAAAGTATGTTATATTTTGATATGCACCAATGATTAGAATCAGTAACTTTTTTGCCAGAAACAACAACACTCTTCTTCTTCTTCTGTGATGTAGATGGAGAACGAACAACAAGAGTTTTCTTCTTCTTCTTTGTAGATGGAGAATCTACAACAGGCGATGTTGTTGGAGAATCAACAACTTTATTGTTCTTCTTCTTTTTTGATTTTGCTGGAGAATCATTAGCAGTTGTTTTATTTTTTTTGATCTTGTTTGAGAATCAATAACTTCTTTGTTCTTCTTCTGTTTTGATTTTGCTGGAGAATCAACAACAATTTGTTTCGTTTTTGATGATGTTGTTGGAGAATCAAAAACTTCATTGTTCTTCTTCTTTCTTGATTTTGTTGGTATAAAATCTACTGTAAAAGCTTTCTTGTTCTTCTTCAGTGGTGGAGATTGAGGAGTATCATGTTCTTCAATCACTGTTTCTTTTATACTTCTGTTGATTTTTCTCTTGGTACCCATTTTAGATGGAAAATATGCAGTAGTATAATACTGACAGTAGCTTAGGTTTGAGGTGTATAATGCTCAAAGAAATCAAAGCCTGCTATTATAGATTTCGATTTTGGTTTTTTGGTCTCTGTTTTTTTATTTTGTTTCAGGTGTTTTTTGATTTTAATTTTTCCCTAGATTTTAAGGTTTTAGTGAAGTAATGGAGACGAGTAATGTGGGTGGAGTAGATGAAACCAAATTTCCGTTAAGAATGCGAGTAGTGTAGGAGGTGGAGGACGTGGGATGTCTACACATGATGGGTATAATTATAATTGGTAGTTTCAAAAGGTTTTTAGACTTATAGGTAAATAGATTTTCTCGGGTGAACTTATGGTTAACTTGGTTCGGATATTTTGGACTAGCCATTAAACTTCCATTAATAATATTGAATGAAGTCGGGTTTCAGCCACGTAATGGAGGGATAATAACGTGCAAGTATGAAACTATGAAGTTGTGTAACAGACTCACTCGAGTCATGTGCCCAAAGGTTGTACCTATCATCATTACAATGATTAAGAATGTAATAATCTTGCTTACCCATTTAAATTCGTTCGTAATGATTACGACTAGGATGATTAGAAGAACTGTAATTATCATGACTACGATAATGATGATAATAATTATGATGACTAAGTAGAATATAACCAAGAGGGATCAACGAGTACAAACCTTAAAAATTATTTCGCTTTCTTGTAAACTTTTGTTATGGTGTGCGTTGTGGGGGATGCCCGCCCATCATGTGGAAAGTTTGTACAGTATTTTTATTCCAACCTTTCTTTTTCTTTCTCCCCTCCTTAAAAAGACAGTAGAGATACATGATTTGATTAATCATGATTTAGAAAATTAAAATCAGAGTGTAATAGGAAATTAAGTACGTGCACTGGTCAAACTCTAGTATTATGCCTCTTGAAGATATAAATCAAAAGCCATTATCAAAATCTCGATTAGATACATAAATAAATATTAACACTAATGTACGATCGGTGAGGTCCTATCTGATCATTCCACTGCAGATGAACTGAATTGTTTGAAAGTACACACATGAACTCGATTAAATTATGAAAACTCTGAAGAGGATTTTCTTTGTTTAGTGCAAGTTGTATAGCGGAAATCACGATTTGCAGAGTTCAGAGTGTATTATAGAATTTCCAAGCACTTGTGGCTGGCACAGTTTGGGTATTCAAAATTTTAAAGGAACTTAAAGAAAAGAAAAGGAAAAAAATATATAATGCACATTGTGTCAGAACTCGGGAATCATCCCTAACTGTACCTGCAGTTCGTTTATATCCCCTTGAGAATTTGCTTCAAGCTGGTTTTAATGTGAGTAATAATGAATGATATTAGTTTTCACAGTTTGGCCGGTGGAAAATATAATTGCAAATTTGCAATTGATTGATTTCCTTTCCTGTGCTAAATGAAATAAATATTTAATGTGTTTGACCTTGATTACTCACCAGTACTACAGCCATGAAAAATGAAGTGTGATACTTAGGATCAATATTTGGAAGATAAAATGAAATGTAATCTGTGTTCAACAGTAATCTTTTTATTTTCTTGGTAATTGTTCAACAGTAATCTTTGTATATTGAGATCTAATAATCATCATGGATTTTGTACGGAAAAGATCCATTAACATAAATATCTTTGACCTGGGTGTTCAGGAAAATGTGCTTCACATCAGCTGAGACTGTTTACCCAATGAGGAGAACTTTCTAGTTCAATAGCTGTTTTCATCAACCATTGTATCTTTGACTCTGTCTGCACACCAGAAAATTGAAATAGCATAATTGATTTATAATCAACAGAAGTTCATGTGAATGCAGAAGGGTCATAGTCAAGCCTTGGACTCTTAAAGATTCAGACATACCACCTTTAACTTGTAATTGATGCTTAATCATGCTTACTACATGGTCAGCCACCCACACTGAGCCTGCCTCGGTGCAACTAAATGAATGTGTATGCCCCTCTTTCTCGATTGATAAAGCTACATTTGGGACCTGCTGGGAAATCTACAATGCACTCCAAAAAACAACAAATACTTTTTCTTTAAAGCTAATGAGATTCCTGGACATTAACATTCACTATTGAGTTCGACGAATTCATTCTTAATTACCTCTTCAAACATTGTCAGTGGGCCCCAGTGGTCATCGATCCCAAATAAAAAGGAAATTTTATCCTGCTTTTCCTTCATAAACATCCAATCTGGCTCTTGGGAAAACTAGCAAGAAGGGTCAAAGTCAGCACAAAGTTTGCAACTAGTTATGGGTTTGAGAAGAGGGAAGTACGTAGTACACAAAGATCGTATAAAATTTTAAACCGATAGGAGGTACTCTATATGACAGAAGACACCAAACTGTGATGGCAGCTTAGTCGACTAAAGTTCTTTCTTATGTTGAAAACTTAACATGCTACGTAAAAACGGGTATTCTGGTATTGTGAGCAAAGTACTCTTGCTCCATTTTCAGTTTTCAACTCACTGATAGCAAATGTAAATTTGAGTATAATTTTACCTTCTCGAACTCTGTCTTTGCCAAAAAGAGGATATTCCGCATTGTATGGTACTGAAGAGTATAGATCAACAAAATATTATAAGTTCCCCTTCTGATACAGTGATCCCTTATCTAGCATTTCCAAGTCATTAGCTAGCTAACTTAAGAAAGTGAACTGTATTATGATACAATATAATACGGGAAACACTCACCTGCAGCAGGTGACCACAAAGAGCCTCAACAGATGCAGTAGACCATGACTTCCCAACAGATTTTTTCACGAGAAATCTGGTGAGGCTTCTTGGAAGTAAGCCAAATGCTGATACAATACAACCAATCGCAGAACATAGAATTGAGGACCTGAAATCTTAATGCATCAATAAACACAGCGAGTGAAAAGTATAACCATTAAAAAAATATATATTTCTGCATTTCTGCTTAAGATGGGCCTCTTCATAAGAGTGATAAGTAACTTGCCGAACTAACTCAAGTACAAACCAGACACAGATAGTTCCATACCAAGAGACTCATTTTGTTCAATTGTCTTTTGTCAAATAAATTTTGGCATCACACCAAGCAATTTTCTTGACTCAAACTAACTCCCAAATTCTAGAAGGATTCAAGTGAATTATTTTGGGCACTTGCTGAGTTAGTCTATCCGCAGGTTGCCTCAACTTTGAGATTAAATGACACAATTATCAAACCAGTCTAGTGAAAACAACATATAGATTGATTCCGGAATTTGATCGAAACGGAGATATTTTCATAATCTTAAAGAGGACCTTTAGCTAAGCACAAAAAAAGTAAAGCAACAGCTAAGAAACTAGAGGTGATATTCCTCATAAGCAAGAGGATTATACGTTGAAATCTTCTCAATTACTGTCTGCGGAAAAGATTCCTTGTTTGAACTCAAGAACGGGTAAAGTCCTACACAATATTTCACCTGAATATGAAAAACAAAACATGAATCCTCTAAGCTAATGGAAGAAAGCTGAAGAAGACGTTTATTTACCTTCTGCGAAATACAGGGGAAAACAACAACAGCATAGTTTTATATGAAACTGTAATAAAGGCATTAGTTACCCGTTCTGGTAGACTCCTAAAAACCTCCAGAGATATATGCGAACCAATAGAATGCCCCACCTTCAGCAAGATAATGATAATTAGCTACCAATAAGAACTCCACCAAGGAAGAATACAATTTAACGTTCTCTACCATTAAAATGCCAAGAGCTCAAACTACCAGAACTTAAAATATTTAGAACAAACTTAAATTCCTGGAGAAGTTTCCCTGTGAATTGAAGGGATGCGACAAGTAAAACAGATGTATTTATTCATCTACAGTATCACCTTTTCGTTCAACAACTACCGCACCATCTTTAAAAGATAGGAGATTTAAGTTTAACTGATGCATGTATCATGTATAATCTAATATATTATCTTTCCATCCAACCCTATTATTTCTGTTAGCTAGGAAATTTAAAATTCATGTAGCAGCATCACCACCTACAGTGAACGAAGAAACTATCTCTATTCTGATCATTCCAATGTTGCATACATTTTTGCATTAGCAAAGCACTACCACACCTAAGAAGGATACTAGATTCCTACTTATTTAAGAGAATCAGAATTGTCAATAAGACCTAATAAAAGGATTTCAAATCAGTGTAACTGTTTTGAAAATTATGATGGCTTAGAATCAGTGAAATTTCTGTGACACAAACATTAGTTAAATAAATACTATTCACGTATAACATAATAATAAAAAATTTAACTGTTTCAACAGAAGGAAAAGTTCCTACCAGGAAAATAGGAATTTCAGTATTCTGAATTTCTTGATTGATACAGGCCACCTGCAATGCAAAAAATCAGATCAGGCATGTTTTCTATATATATAAAGAGGGGAGTTCAACAGAAAGTTGGAAAAATGAAAGGGCATTATTCGGCAAGAAAAAAAAACAACTCTCGATCTGAGATCTTAAGAAAAATAGTTTCTCAAAACATATTAGTTTAGATTTTTCGTAAGATTGGCTCTGTAACAAAAAAGTGAGACTAATGTAGTTTATATCTCCAAATAGAGAGACCTGGGAGAGAAAGAAGCAACAAGAAAAAGTTGAAAGCGCCTGTATGTAAATTCAAGGAGAACAGAACAAATTGGCTTGGCAGGCCAAGACTTTATGGAAAGACTCTAAATATTCTTATTTTTTGAACTATAAGACCACTCGAGTCTTTAATTTTGTTTATGTAACTAAAAGGGTACATCAGGCAGCTCTTGCATTGGCCCTCAAAGCTAATGCAAACGCAACCTGTAACTACTCCTCTTATCCTCCTAGTTTTATTTTTGATGTTTTGAACACTGATAGGATACGTGCAACTCAGCACTATCCAAACTATGTAATAGGCTATACTTAGTCTGTTTTGTTATGCTTATAAAAAAAAAGTTCATGTATGTAGAAACGTTCCCTTTAACACCAAATAATAACCAAAAGATTTAGAAAACTACAGTTTAATTAGCACAATACTTTACCTTATGATCAATTTGGTCTTGTAACGAAAATAACCTGCCTAAATCCCAGTTCTACAAGGGATTAAAAAGTTTCATTAGCAAGTTGTACATTCATTTACTAGGCAGGCACAAACAAAAATCAAAGTTGAAATTTCATGTAATTAACATAAAGAACAAACAATGAGATTCAACATCTGTTTAACAATGGTGAATCAAAGCTGAAGACCAATAATTTCCTCCCTATAAAACACCAAAACCAAAATTGTAGTTCGACAACATAACTCCAACGAGATCATTTTTTCTTAGCACCCCATATGTACATAAATTTTCTTTGCATCCAAAAGTGTAACATTGATGAATCAAAACCAAAGCATATTTCATCAGCAATATTTACCAACAGAACAAGAACCTCAAGGAAGACATAAAGGTACCTTTTCTGTATGTGAAATGTGGCCAATTGCTGAAGTTTATAAGCAAAACCACAACTTCAATATTAGTATACAAAAATTCCACAATTGACAAAGCAAACAAACGAAATCCAAAGTACCCATAACAGCACATAAATTTTTACTTGCCTGTCACTGAAGCACATCCATCAAGCATCTCATACACAGCTTCGACGAAGAGATTATAAAACTGAACAATACCTGTAATAATAACAAAACCTAACTATTAGTTCTCCAGATCTCCTACAAACATAAGAGTACTAAAAATTACTAACTGGCACTAAATCAAGTTGAAAATATCGGATTTCAAGATTTTCGAATAATACCTGGATTTCCTGGGATGACTACAACATGCAATGAAGGCTTTTCAGCTCTTAATTCTAGCAATTCCGCCATAAAACTAATGAAAATAAACAATCTAATGTCAACCATCATATCCAATTTTCACAACAGGCGAGAAAAAAAAACTAAATCAAGAGAATCAATTATAACTACCCGGAGACATTGCAGAGACGAAGAGAAGCTTGTTTTCTCTCCTTTGAAAGTAAACATTCTCCGACCATCTTAGTATGTGAACACTTTACTAAGTAATGACGCTTAATGCCAGGAATTGATGAATGAAGGGGGAAGAGATTGCGAGTCCAAGAAGAAGAGAAATGAAGAAGGCGGAGCATTCTACTCCTTCACTGTAGCCCGACCCGTATAAAGACTTGTAGATTTAAGTATGGGTAGGGCTGCACATCGGGTGGGTCGGGTCGGGTTTGGCCTCACCCGTATGGGTTAAATTTTTCACCCGCACCCGACCCGCCTGGTCCTCGGGTCGGGTCGGGTCTGACCCGTTCACATGGCGGGTCGAGTCGGGCGGGTGCGGGTCACCGGCCCAGAAATGATGCAAAAATCCATTTACTCACTAATTATCCCTACATTCCAATACAAGCATAAAATTTAAAACTAATGTAACTTTTCGAACAAAGAAATTAGGAACATATAAAAAGATTTGAGTTAGACAGTGATTACCCAAGGTTTGAGCAAACCATCAAATAAACCATAAAATAAGAAGGAAACAAAAGCCATATAAGCTTTTACCATTTGCTGTTACAGCAAATATGTAGAGCCGATTTCTTGCAGCAGTTGTGGACATTAGGACATGGGGAGTCTCCAACTCGTAATGATAGTACTTTCTTCCCGAGTGTTCTGCTACTTCTGTATTTAAGGCTTTCCCTTCTACATTCTCCCAGTCACTTCTGGTCCAAATGCACTAATCACTTTATCAGGCGTCCCAACCATTTCAATGTTAACGTCATCTCCAAGACCTACATATAAAAAAGAAAATTTGATTACCATGTTAAGCTATTAATATTTTCTTTGTCGGAATTGTGGGACGCTGTAAGAGTCACAACTTATGACAGCAATACTCTACACAACTCCAATGTTATTGACAACAAATCATAAAATCAAAAAGGGAAGTTGCTTCCGAGACTTACTACTTGAGAATCTAAGAACAGGTGCAACAATGACAAATAAGCGCCCTGCCTGAGAACTTGCAAATCTCAAATCGATTTCTGTCCCCCCAAGATCTGCAATTGATACTGGAACCTACATTGCCAATGGAAACACAAGTCTGTAAATGTACTAGGTTGACACAGCTGAGGACTGGAAACTTCATTTGGTAGAACCCAAATTGTATTTAAGTCAATGTGTCCATATTACTTGAACAGGAACCGGATCCAATTATCCAATCTCGGGTTCAACTTAATCGAGAAATGGGGAAAAATGTAAAAAGAAGTAACTAGTATCAATCAAACAAGGGCCTATGCGTTTGACTACAGACCCTGAAAGCTTTAGAACGGAGCAACAATTACAATTGAATGTTACTTAGTTTGTTACCTCCTCCCAACCATGAGGAACAGAAAATGTGTATGGGATGATTGTACTCCATCCTACACCATGCCCTCCTGATTTCGCATCTGGTCTTCTATATGTCCTCCAACCTGTCTGAGCAATTTCTTTCCATATTAAGTGGCAGCTACATATATATTCCATACATTCACAGATATGCAGAATTAGCACCAAAAGGCGCAATACTGTGACTCTTTAACTAATTTTAGTGTTCAATGTTGCAATTACTCCGGCTAGTGTTTATGGGCATTACAGAACAATCACTCTAATACCAGAAACCCATATAGCCAGTTCAAGTTCAATCAAATATTCAAGTAAGAATCAAGTACACATGATAACTTGAGTACCAAAACAATAAATGAAGAAAAATACCAGAAACCCAATTCCTGTAAACTAAAGGAACGTATTTGAAACACTAGTTTCCAATACCAAGAAGGGACCAACATATCATTTTCAAATTCAGTTGCAACCATGGACTGTAAAGAACACATATTTGATTCAATACTCAAACTGCAAGGTACTTGAAAACTCCAATTTTAATAGATAACATCAACCCATTCAAGCATTAACTATGTATTGACATTAGAAACAGAATTGGGAAAAATCCCCAAATTTTAACTTGAAGAACCCTAGTTCTAAAATTGATTTACAAACACTCAATCAAAACTAGTAAAACCCTATCATAGATTTAGAAACACTCAAAACTAATAAAACCCAAATTTCAATTGCTACTAAATCATGTAATGAACACATTAATTTCAATTAGGGTAAAAAGAAACAGTACCTACCTATACGGCTCTGTAAGAAGAAGAAACTTGGGTTCACGGTGGTGGTGATGGTGATGAACTGATGATTAAAAAGAAAAAACTTGGGTTCACGGTGGTGGTGGTTTTGGTGTGACTCTGCTCTCAGCTCTGTTACCTCTGTAAGAAAGGAAGAAGAATGGAACAGAGCAGACTCAACAGAGAAGAACTGAAGTATGGCTTGATTGAGTCGATGCTTTTGTTATGAGGGAATGGCGGGTGGGCGGGTCGGGTCGGGTGAGAGGTGTTATCACCCGCACCCGACCCGTTGATAGGCGGGTTCAAGAAAAATCACCCGCACCCAACCCGTTCAGCGACGGGCCGGGTGCGGGTCGGGTATTTTTTGGCGGGTGCAGGTCGGGTTGGCGGGTTGGGTCGGGTTTGTGCAGCCTTAAGTATGAGTATGCTTGAAAAAAAAAAATGGGTGACCAACGGATGAAATTCATGGTGCCACCAACGTCCGATCAATTTAAACGATGGATGTTAGATTTTTATCCACATCTAATCCATCATTCGTCATCCGTGGATTAATGGGTGGACGGGTTAGATGTAGGTGAATCTGCAGATTTTGAACTAATAAAATTTCTATTTAAATAAGATAAAAATAAAACTAAATAAAAACATCTACTCAACTTAATTGGATCCCACGTTGAACGGTGATCAAAACTCCTTATTTAGTTAAAAGTGAACAATATTCATTCACTCATATTGTTTAATATTTCTCAAACGCACAAATACTAAAACGGTAGCGATCACTCACCTTACCCATAAAAACTAAAAAAATAAAAAAAATAATATTATATTTATACAATAAATATTATAAAAAATATTATACATATTTAGAAAAATACGTTAATTTTTTTATAAATATTATAATATTCAAAAATATTATAAATATGCCAAAATATTATGCATATGGCATCACGACGGGGTGGGGTTTCAAATAAAAAATTCTCATTTGAACCTGGTGCGTAACACGGTTACATGCCAATGTTGTTATGAGAAGTTAAATATGCTCGGTGCATAGCACGTGCACAAATCTAGTAGTTTAATTATTGATTTATAACATTCCAAATAATCTTTAGATAAATATCCTACATGTTTAACTAAACCCTCTCCACATCTCTATTAGGAACGTGTATATAAACCTTTCCATAGATGAATAATACGAAGTAGATAGACTATTGGGTATAAGTTACTAAACTTATTTTCATACCTTACTATAGATGGTGGATTTTTGACAAGGATAAAATAGTAAAACTACATCTCAAGACTCGAGTCTGAGAAAATATCAGATCTTAAAATTCTGCAAAGGAATTTTTTTGGCAGGCGTTTATCCCTACCCTCTCTCAGGCGCTTATCCTTGTCTTCTCTCTATATGTACGGCCAACTACATATATGATTAAAATTAATGCATGGATCCAACATTCACTATTGTACAAAATCATCAAAATAGCACTGGCGGTCATAACGACATTCCCAGATGCTCTATGATTTTTACATAAAATCTCAAGCTCATAAATGGATAGCCCACTAGTGTAGAGCGATTTGATTATTATTTGGTGTTATACTCCACAATTGGATTCCTAGAAACTACATTATGTCAGCATCCATGATCAACTGAATAATACTGACTCACCAAATACCTATATACCTTTATATAGAAGAATACATATAAATCTATTCGATTAAAGTACCAAAACTGTGCTTAGATTCAAAGTCAAAATTGTGCCACACAATTTTATAGCTTTTATTAGCTAAACCCAGCCTCAGTCACATTAATCCTTATTTAAAGAGACAACTAATGTGAATGAGTGAAAAAAAAGAATCAATTTAGGGTTTTCGAAACGTTTAAAAATAAGTTCGCAACACTTATAAGCGTCTCAAATGATAAAAGAATACTTTCAAACTCTAATTTGAAAAGGCGACGCTAGATGTAAAGCGTTACAAAAGGCTATAACACAATATTTATGTGCCTTAGTATAACATTAGCACATGTGCGTCATAGCCTCAAAGACTAAGCATGTGCGTCATAGCCTCAGACAAGACTAATGCATCTTAATCTTACAACAGACCATATGCGTCTTTGTATCAAAGAATCAAGCTATGACGTTTTACTCTTTCGTCTTCAACTTGTACGCCTTAGTTCAAAATAACAAATCTCATACAAAAGTTGTGCGTCTTTGTCTTTAAAACCTAATTAAGACGTTTTACCTATTTGTCATGAACTAATGAGCCTTAGTTACAAAAACTAAACTCGTGCGTCTTAGTCCAAGAGCAAAACTGGTGCGTCTTTGTTCGAAGACCAAATTCATGCGTTTTCGACTCAAAGAACTAAGCTAAAATATTTTATTTTTTGACCCTCAACTTGTGCGCCTTAGTAACCAAAGGCTCAAATCGAGCGTCTTAGTTCAAAAGCTGAACTCACGCGTCTCACCTCTCTTGTACAAACAAGGCGTTTTTACCCTTTTGTCCTGAACTTGTGCTTTTTAGTTTAACAGGCTAAACTCGTGCGTCTTAGCCAAGTAGGAAAAACTCGTGCGTCTTTGCTCCTAGGGAAAAACTCATGCGTCTTAGTACGATTTTCAAGTACTAAAGCACCTCACTCTCAACTCCTATCAACTAAGGAGACCTAGTGCACTCCTTTCAACTAAGGAGGCTTAACACAATTCCTTTCAACTAAGGAGGCTTAATATTACTCCAAATACTAAAGTAGCTTAGTAAAAAATCCTAAACTAATGCGGCTTAGTATAGCCCAAACCCTAATCCGACTTAGACATTAGCCTAATATTCATCCACTTTAGCATTAGTTCCTAATGCTTGCCTATTTGGGTCTGCTTCACATATACAAGCTTCGAAACCCTAATTTGCCTATCAAAGGCTATATTAGCCTTCACATTTTTACATGTGTCATCACATACATATTATCATGCTCAGCAACATACACTTATTTCTACAAAATAAACATCTCAATGCAAATTGACCTAGTTGAACATATTGTTCCTCATAAATAAAATAACTGCATATTTTATTTTATTTTAGTTTGTTAAGACTCATAAGCCTAGTCAAGCAAGACAGGTCTTCAGTTAAAAGACCCACTGAGCAGGTCTCATTCGATTTAGTACTAGTAGTACTTAATACTACAAAATTTACAAGAGACATCAAATGTCACAAATGGGCGGGATATTCACTAGGGTATTGGTCTGGCGGTCGACGACATGTGGTGAACAATGCACCCACTACAGAGAAAACTTTGGAAAGTTAGATCAGCAGTTGAGCATAGAAGTGGTAGGTTGAGCAACCGTCCATTCAACCTCAAACAGAGTGGGGAGCAGTTTTCAACACCTTCTCCATATTCTCCACTTCACCACTAATCAACCATCGACACTTTCTTTCAGAGAGGAGGTCATATGAACAGTTACAATAGCTATTATAAAATTGATTTCTCAATCTATTGAACACAGTGACACAATAAGTCAGAAAAATTCAAATCGAACAACTCGATCATTCAACCACCCTAAGACCAACCTTTCTCCTTCTCCTTTGTGACTGAAGCAAGACTGGAATGACCATTGCTTGGCTTAGGCCAGGATTGTACAGATTGATCTCTCTAATCTAAATAAAGTACTTCAACAGTACAAATGTTTAAGGATTGACGAATTGTCACATTCTCACCCCACTTTTCCTAAATTACCCTTTAATTTGTTTTTCCCCATAAACATTTTGGCGACCACAGTGGGAGATTAATATCTCAGTTGTAATTCTTCAAATTTCCAATTTTAACCAGTTTCAAAGATGGTTGGTCTTATGCTAGATCCAACAATCAAACATTCAGACCCCAATCATGCTACTATTGGTAATGATGCTCAAAATGATACGCCTGTTGACACCAACGTTGCGGCTACATCTCTTGCTAATGGGGTTTCAGAAGAATCCAGGAGTAATGAAGTCTCTATTACTTTGGGTAGGATAATGCACAAATAAGAAGAGCTTGATAGAGCCATATCAAGGCTAGAAGTTACACATTGAGCCATGATCAATTTCCTGCATACATTGATAAATGATTTGGAGCGTCGCCGTGTCTTTGAAGAAAATCCATAATTTCTCGAACTAGGAACTGATCCCGCAATATATGCTCCTCCTCCTCATCGCATTGAGAGCTTCACTATTTGTGAGAAACAAGTAGGCCAAGAAGCAACGTTCATTATAAAAAGTCTGTGTGAGATTCTGTATTTTTCAAAAGAACAACATGTAGATGTGTTTTCTTCTCTCAATCGTGTTGCTTTTGACATACACCTGATTCCATCCTCCCCAAAAGTGGTAGTGATATCCATTGCATCCGAATCTCCCATAAACAACATCACCTTCACTGAAGAAGATATGATGGCTGAAGAGGGCTATAATCGAGCTTTATATGTGACTGCACGCATTAAGGATTTCAATTCAAGAGAGCCCTCATCGACAGGCGCAACTGCCAACATCATTCCTCTTAAAACTCTCAGAACCGCCAGAGTGCGGCAAAGCAAGATCGTACATCACCCTGTTGTGATGAAAGAATTTGAGGAAAACAGGACCAATACCTATGGGTATGTCTACTTGGACTTGAAGGTAGGGCAGTTCAATCAAAAGTCAAATTTATGTGATCGAGAAAAAACCTGAATACCACATGATCCTGGGACGACTGTGTCTTCACGACAATAAGGTTATTCCTTCAACCTATCACCAATGCATGAAGACCATACTCAATGAAAAGATTATATGTATAGCAGCATCTTCATCTCCCTATGTTCTGAACTACGATGCTGAATTCTTCGAGCCAAGAGGTACTGAACACGACCCACCGAATAAAATCTACAGTACACCGCTACCTACTTGGGCGTCAATCGAAAAAGCTGACCGGCTGCCACTTCAACACCGAAAGAAGAGAACAAGATCATAAAAACATCTCTTTCATCAAGCCTTGCTAAGAAATATTCGGCGATTACCAGAATCCCAACTAATTCTCACACTAAGAGGGGACACAACTTCGTCACCAGTTATGATACTGAAGAAAGAGTCATATATCTCCGTCGCCGATGTTAGCAATTAATAGGGAAGGCTGCTGATGAGCCTTCCCACCCAGAAGAATGCAATGACATCGAACAAATGCCAGAGGAGGAAATGCAGGACGCGCCATGACAGTTACAAGGTGGCACAGACTCAGTAAAAAACAAATTAGAGACAGTCAACATCGGGACAAAGGAAGCGCCAAGACCCATCTTAATTAGTTCAACCTTATCATCAGATGAACGAACGAGACTTGTAGAACTCCTGAAGAAGTATCAAGATATGTTCACATGGACTTATGAAGAGATGACGGGTCTAGACGACAAGTTAGTCACCCGTCATCTACACATCATCCCTGGATCCAAACCTGTCAAACAACCACAGAGGAAATTCAGGCACGAGATAAAGGAGAAAATTAAGGTTGAGATACAGAAGTTGCTTACTGTCGAGTTTATCAAACCTATCCAACATCCTACTTGGATGCCAACGTTGTCCCTATAAAAAGAAAAGAATGGTCAAATTAGATATTGTATAGATTTTAGGAAGTTGAACAAGTGTTGTCCCAAATACGTTTTTCCTATTCTAAACATCGATATGTTAGTTGATGCAACTAGTGGCCATGGCATGTTATCTTTCATGGATGGATATAGTGGTTATAATCATATCAAGATGTATGATCATGATGATGGTAAAACTGCTTTCGCACTCCAATCAGAAATTTTTATTGTACTGTAATTCCTTTCGGTCTGAAGAATACAGGGGCTACCTACCAACATGCTATGACTTCCATCTTCCATGATATGATGCATAAGTAGGTAGAAGATTACGTTGATGATGTGTTGGTCAAATCCAAAACTCGATTAGACCATTTACAAGTGTTATGCCAAGTATTTGAGAGGTATCGCGACTATAAACTAAAGATGAACCCTCTGAAGTGTGCGTTCCGTGTTTCATCTGGAAAATTCTAGGATTTCAAGTGACGGCATAAGGGATCAAGGTAGATCCAACTAAAGATCGGCAATCACTACCATGCCTCCACCATAGAACGTCACACAACTCAAGAGCTTTATAGGTAAAGTATCGTATATCAGACATTTTATTCCAGGATTGGCTTCGTTTGTCGCCTTATTCACTCCACTATTGAAGAAGGGGGCAAGCTATGTTTGTTCTACCATTCAACATGACGTATTTTGTAAAATCTAGCAATTACTGTTGTCTCCAACTGTCATGAGATCTCCCGTAGCAGGACGACCTCTACTTTTATATACAACCTCTAGCAACGTCGTAACATGAGCTCTTCTTGCTCAAGATGATGATATGGGAGTTGAGTACCCGGTTTGTTATATCAGTCGTTCATTACAATATTTCGAGCTTAGATATCCCAAAGCAGAAAAGGCATGCTTATCATTAGTTCACGCCATACAGAAACTCAAACATTACTTATTATCTAATAAAGTGGTGTTGTTTGCCAAAGCTAATCCCCATTAGATTCCTGTTATCAAAGCCGGCTCTAATATGAAGAACTGCTAAGTGGTTACTTCAAATGTCAGAGTTAGACATAACATGCGCTTTCCAAAAGCAGTTAAAGGGCAGGCAGTAACAGACTTACTAGCATATTTCCTAGGCGAAGACACTACCATTTTGCACGAAGATGTACCTGGAGAATTCCCGGAAATTTCCCTCATCAAGGAAGAAACACCACTATTATATTTTGATGGCTCTGCTACTCCTAGTAATAAGGAGGAGACGATATAGTTTTAGTATCTCCAGCCAGTGAAGTCTTCTCCCAATGATTCAAATTGGATTTCGAATGCACTAATTATTCGGAAGAATATGAAGCCTTCTTAGTATCTATTGTTATCCAAGCAAGAAGGAGCGACACACCTAGAGATAAGAGGTGATTCAAATTTACTAGTCACCCAGATGAATGAATTATACTCTCTTAAAGAAGCAACATTGGCTCCTTACAGAGCTGAGGCTCAGAAGATGTTGAATCATTTTGCTGAAACAACAACAGTCCATATTGGACGTATCAACAATAAACATGTTGATTGTCTAGCCACTTTAGCTTCGAGGCTACAATTTGAAGGATATGAGCAAATCCTAATAGTACAAATGCGGACTATGGCATTAACTTGGCTGAATGAATCTGAGAAAGCTCAAGCGAATGACTGGAGGACACCAATCATCAATTGATCATGGTAGCTGCCGTGAAGTAGGCACGCGTATTAATGTCTAAGCCTACAATAAACATATGATGAGCCCAAAAATCAGTAGTTCACTTCCTCAAGGAAAAATCAAACTTAAAAGCCTAAAGAACTTCTTCATTCTTCATGGAACGCTATACTTCAGAAACTCAGAGGGGTCACTGTCAAGATGTCTAGGAGATGAAGAAGCACAACAATAAATCCATCACGTCCATGATGAAATATGTGGGCAGACTTTAGTAGTAACCCTCTACCGACGCCTCCAAAGGCTTGGTTACTACTGACCGGACAAGGAGACTCAATCTCGAGTACTTCAAGGCGCTTGGCCACCACGTCAAATATAAGCTTTGACCATCCATCATATTGGGGACTGGCGAGAACCATATGTCAAGTACATTCGAGATATTGTCCTACCTTCAAATAAGAGAGAATCAAGTAGGATGAGACAGAAGGTCAAGAGATTTATTTTTCATGAAGGGATCATGTACTGCAAAAGTTTTGGAGGGAACCTATTAAGATGCCTATCCAACTCCAAAACT
>JAJJMC010027464.1:5370969-5397650 GCA_023531435.1 Papaver californicum | reverse complement strand
CTCCAAAACTTTCGTAATGCTGAATGAAGCACATGAAGGTGAACATCAGTGGAAGAGAAAACTATTTCTCCAAATTCATGAAAGATATTATTGTCTGATCATGGAAGATGATGCAGCCGCATTTGTCCAAAAATGTCACAAATGTCAAGTTCATGGAATCCTCATTCATACACCCTACATCCCTCTTCATTCAATAAGCAGTCCTTGGCCCTTCTATAGATGAGGACTGGATATCATTGGTAAAATCAACCCACCATCGTCGAAGCAACATGATTACATTATCACTGCTACAAATTTTTTTTTCTAAGTGGGTTGAGGCCATTCATCTCAAAAGTTCAACTGGAGAGACATTTGCAACATTTATCAAAGAATACATCATTTGCAGATTCGGTATCCCCAAGCATATTATCACAGATAATAGCACGCTTTTTGATAATGAGCAAGTTAGAAACCTACTGCAAGGATATGGCATCAGACAAGCGTTCTATACTCCTTACTACCCTCAAGGGAATGGACAAGGTGAGATCACCAATAAGACTCTGATCCGCATCCTTAGTCATACAATTACAACAACCCTAGGTCGTGGCACGATCAACTACCTTTGGCATTATGGTCGTATCGAACTGCACCCAAGAGTTCTACCCGGACGTCACCGTATTCACTCGTCTACGGCGCTGACGCTATCTTTCCAGCCGAGATTAAGATCCCATCATCTAGGATTGCCATGGAAAGTGGAGTTCAGTGGGATGAAGCCGAAGTAAATAATTCCAGGATGGCAGAGTTGGACACTATTGAATCCAGGCGAGCCATAGATGAGAAGCATGCATAAGCCTATCGTCACAGAATTGCCATGGCATACAACAAAATAGTGAAACTCAGAACATTCAAGGTATGAGACTTAGTGCTCAAGACAACTAAGAATATTCACCAGGACATGTCTTCCACGAAATTGTCCCCTAAATGGGAAGGTCCCTATGTCATTATTAAAGTAATGCCCAATAGATACTACAAGATCATCGTTGTCAATGGAGGCGTGCAGGGGATCATTTCCAATGGCAAGTGGACCAAAGCATACTATTCTTAGACAGAGATGAACATTTTGTTCAAATATTACTGTGTAATTTTTTTTCCTACAAAGAGTAGTGCTATGCATGTCTACTCAAAAGTCAAATTAGATTTCATTGATATAAAAGAAAATTTCCTTACATTGACACAATCCTTTATTTCAACTACCTACTGATAAATGCATAATTTACATGTTTCTAGTGTCAAATTCATACTTGTTTTATCTATAATTCTTGCATATTACTTGTTATTCCTTTTTTTTTTTTTTTTTTATCTTATGTCTTATTTTAGGTGAATCATCCAAAAAGAAGCTACAAAGTGCTTAAAATGAATAAGGAATTGAAGTCTACAAGTGAAGAAATCTCAAGATCAAATTATACTCATTCAAATCCAGGAGTTCTTAATACCATTTTGAATACAACAAGAAGGCGAAGCCAACACAAAAAAAATCAGGTCATTCCGAGTTCGGACTAAGGAGTTATGGACAAAACAATCGAGACGAAGAAAAGGTCACCTACAACTCAACAGTCGGTATTGCTTATAAGCAACACACCTATGCCGTATGTAGATAATTTAGTGGTAGAAAATTGGGCCAACAGTCATCATTGGTCATCAACGACCAACCAATATCGACTGTAGCAAGTTTGGTGGCAGAAAATTTTGCCAACAGCCGACATTGCTAGTGGGAAATTCCCTATGCCGGCTGTAGAGAGAAAACTCGCAGAAAGTTTTATTAACATCCGGCATTGCTTTTGGGGAATTCCTATGCCGACTGTAGAAATCCCAAGGGGTCCGTTTGACACGTTTTTGACTTCTAAAGCAAGGAAACATGGTTAGGAAGGATTCTAAACCCTAGAAGGAGAAGAGACTTGAGGGACAAGCATTTAAAGCTATAAAAGAACACATCTAAGGCTCAAACAAGACATCTTTATATCTTTTAAGTAATCTCTACACAACCTTACCTCTCATATCACAACTTCTACATCAAAAACCTAGGGTTTACCCCTTTAGGGGGAAACCATTCTTCTTTGTAATATGAGTAGCTAAACCTTTGTTGATTAAGGATGAATTCAATGTTCTAAGCGTGAAGCTTTATTAGTTAATACAAGTTTGCTTGAAGTTATTATCATCATCGTTTGTTTTCACTAAATCTAGGTTTTATGATTGATTTCTTAGATTGTTTGGAGTGCACACCAGATTATCTATTGATCAATTTAATGCTAGTATTGAGTTATGAGATAAGTAATCGTCCATCGACTCGTACACAAGTAGAAATCGCAATACCTTGCAGAGGGATTCTGTGGAGCAATTGCGAGTGAAGATAAAACCAGCAAGTGGACCTTGATCTAAGAGTGTAACTACTGTGATCAACCTAAATTCACAAAGCCTAAAGTGTTCGATTGGGTTACACATTGAGTGATCTACTACTTGGTGGCTCAGACGAATAAAATCTGGTAGTCGAGAACTTCCGTATCCAGTGATAAAAAGAGTTTTGGGGATATCACTGATCTAGCTGCTATTCTACGGTTGGTGATGAATGATTCTAACGAAAGATAGATAAGTATGCTACTTGAATCAACGTTTGGTAACGGCGAACGAATCCCTAATCATATCTTTATTATTATTATCTTTTTATTGTGTTTTTAGTTAATTAATCAACCAATCCCCCTAGTATTACTTTTATTATAGTTTTGTCAATCCAAATAACATCTCAATTGTACATCTCTCCATGGGAACGATCCTTACTATCGCTATATTACTAGTTAATTAGTGGGAAATATCTTGATTAATTTGTTGCACTTACGACACACATCACCTACTTACTAAAAAACTAAATCAAAGTCTAATGCCTAGAATAAACCATCAGGCAATCGATAGTCCCTCTTGTATAACATCTTCATCCTCTTTTGGAATCTTTCAGTCAGGGCTTTCAAATCTTGGATCGACTTCTCCAATCTTGCCGATTCTTTTCCTAGAGTCCTCTCTTCCTCCATAATATCTCTTGAAGCAGGAAGGATGTTAGCGAAGATGCCTAAACGATCGACTTTGATGACATCCAGCCGCTGACAAAGAAAACTTACATTAAATTTCATGGCTTCACAAGTAGACAAACATATCTTCCCATCTTTGGATAGACGAGTTCGTAATGTCATGAAGAGTTACATTTTCTATTTCATCAATCATGGGGAGAAGGCATTGCACTGTAGAGAGTAAAGAATAGGTACAATGTTGTACCAGCTTCCTAGTAGCAATATGACCATACTTCTTCCAGATTCTGGTGTACAAATCAGAATATTGATTCAACAAGAGAAATCCTCATATGACTCGATGATTAGTGGAAAAAAAATTCATACGAATCTCAAAAGGCAAGCCTGCATCAAGATACTTATGAACAACAATTCCCAGGTCAATATCCTCCAAATTGGAGGCAAAAGCAGTACAATTAGCAAAATGAGAAGAAGTCTGCTTAGGTCTATCCTCCTCGATCACCAGTATTGATGTTTCTCTGACATGACTTGTACCACCATCTTGATATAAAATAAAGATCTGCGTGAAACCAAGATAATAGGTGATGTACATAATCAAGCAAGGAAGATAGGTAACTAAATTACTAGAATAGCACTCTTGTCATCTATGTTAACCTTAACAGGTGGAAGAGGCGAGTCTCCCTGTGATTCCAAGTTTCTTCCACTCTAAAAAGAAAAGAAGAAGAGGGATTTCGTTGATTATCAATATCCATAAGAAACAATAATGTATACATATACTTCAAAAAAAAAAGAGGTTGACAACTCTTACCGAACTCAACATCCAGGCTTTACGCTTAATGTAAGAGCCTTCTCGGGATGAAGATGAGCCGCTTCGATTAGACATGGTGAAAGAGAAATGGTTTGAATATATATATATATAAAGAAGCTGAAGAATGGATACGATGAAGACAATCTACTCAGTTATGTATATATATATATACACAAAATTAAACCCTAAATTTTTAAAATTTCAAGGATTTGGAATGTGATAGATCTTTTCCCAGAAGACTAGCATCGAAGATTGATAAAGTCAAAACTTAAAAAAAAAAAACAACTAAGCACCGACTTTTTACAATGAAAACAGTTGAGCATTAATTTATATCCTACTCATAGATGACGAGCTTACCTTATCTTCTAGTGAGGATCAACGTTAGACATTTGTTACTGCTGTACCAGCGTCGAATATAAAAAGAGAGAAAGACTTTTTCTCACTACTAGAGGGCAAACAAGGAACAAGCGAATACCCCATTTTTATGATTAAATTCCTGAGTTTGATAGAACGAACTTCCTTTTAGTCTGACCAGCTAGACATGGCTCCACCCTTGTTCACCTTGCCTTGTCCTCTTTACAAATCTTGTTTGTCTTTGCAACTAAAGTTTGGACGTTTGCCTTCAACTCCAACTTATTCGTTCGAGCTCAAGTCATGCTTTCCGTCCAACGTTAAAGCCGAAACTACTTCAACCAAGGCCCACACGTCCAACATCTCTTAGGCATGCCCATCCACCTAACCTCAGAGTCGTGATCATCTGCCTACTATTAAGCAATACTTGTCCGACCATTTCTGAGTCTTGGTTTGTCATGGATCACTACTCATGCATCCAAAATGTCCTTCCAGCTTGCTTATTCAAAAGTTCGAGTTGATTACTACTCTTCTGGTAATATCTAACCATTGAACTTTAAGTCATATTTTGTTTTTTTCGTTTGACAGGCCACCATCTAGTGCTTACCACGCAACATTACTCGTTCTTCGCTAAGCAGGGGACTTAATGTAGAAGGTGAGTTTTGACAAGGATAAAATAGTAAAATTACATCTCAAGACTCGAGTCTGAGAAAATATTAAATCTTAAAATTTTGCAAAGGAATTTTTTTGGCAGGTGCTTATCCCTGTCTTCTCTCTATATGTATGACCAACTACATATATGATTAAAATTAATGCATGGAATCAACATTCATCACTGTACAAAATAATCAAAATGCACTGGCACTCACTACCACATTCCAAGATGTTGTATGATTTTTACATAAAATCTCAAGCTCCCAGATGGATTGCCCACTAATATAAAGCAATTTGGGTATTATTTGGTGCTATACTCCACAAATGGACTCCCAAAACCTACCTTATGTCAGTATTCATGCTCGAGTGAACAATACTGACTCACTAAAATACCTATATAGCTTTATATAAAAGAATACATATGAATCTATTCGATTAAAGTACCACAGTTGTGCTTAGATTCAAAGTCAAAATTGTACCAAACATAATTTTATAGCTTCTATTAGCTAAACCAAGCCCCAGTCACATTAATCCTTATTTAAAGAGACAACTAATGTGAATGGGTGAAAAAAAAAATTCAATTTAGGGTTCTCAAAACGCTTAAAAATAAGTTCCCAACACTTATAAGCGTCTCAAACGATAAAAGAATACTTTGAAACCCTAATTTGAAAAGGCGACGCTAGATGTAAAACGTTACAAAAGGCTATAACACAATACTTGTGTACCGTAGTATAACATTAGCACATGTGCGTCTTAGTTTCAAAGACTAAACATGTGCGTCATGGTCTGAAAGACTAGGCATGTGCGTCATTGTCTAAAGACTCACCTTGTGCGTCAGTATCTAAAGACAAGACTAATGCGTCTTTGTCTTACTATAAACCATATGCGTATTTGTATCAAAGAATGAAGCAATGACCTTTTTTTCTTTCGTTTTCAACTTGTGCGCTTTAGTCAAAAGAACAAATCTCATAGGTCTTAGTTCAATAAGCAAAAGTTGTGTGTCTTTGTCTTTAAGACCTAATTAAGACGTTTTACCTATTTTCCCTGAACTAATGAGCCTTAGTTACAAAAACTTAAATTGTGTGTCTTATTCCAAGAGTGAAACTTTTGCGTCTTTGTTCAAAGACCAAATTCGTGCGTCTTTGTTTCGAAGAACTACGCTAAAATATTTTACTCTTTTACCCTCAACTTGTGCGCTTTAGCAACCAAAGGATCAACTCGAGCGTCTTAGTTCAAAAGTTGAACTCACGTGTCATCCTCCAATGTCCAAACAAGGCGTTTTATGCTTTTGCCCCGAAATTGTGCTTCTTCGTTTAACAGGCTAAACTCGTGCATCTTTGCTCCTAGGGAAAAACTCATGCATCTTAGTACAATTTTCAAGTACTAAAGCACCTAACTTTCAACTCCTTTTAACTAAGGAGACCTAGTACACTCCTTTCAACTAAGGAGGCTTAGAACAATTCCTTTCAACTAAGGAGGATTAATATTACTCCAAATACTAAAGTGGTTTAGTACAAAATCCTTAATACGGCTTAGTATAGCCAAAACCCTTATCTGGCTTAGGCATTAGCCTAATATTCATCCACTTTAGCGTTAGGTCCTATTGTTTTCCTATTTAGGTCTATTTCACATATACAAGCTTCGAAACCCTAATTTTCCTATCAAAGGCAATATTATGCTTCACATTTTGATAAGCACTTAATTCATACGTTTTTACCACTCAATTTATATTTGTTAGTGCTTATTTTCGTACTAATTTTACAATTTTTATGTGTTTATTGGTTGATCGCATAATTCCCGATATTGCGAATAAACATGGCTAAATGGGTTATTATTGATTATTAAATTTCAGAACACAACATTGGCTGTTGATTTGGTTAGGCAGTAAGTTGAGGTGGACGTCTGGTTAGCAATTAGAGAAAGCAGAAAATATGAAGCTGGTGGGATAAGTCAGATTGACGAAATGAAATAAGAAAAGAAGTGGATGGCTGGTACAAAGAAGTGGAGTGCTTTCTCCATTTGTTTTACAGTTGGCATCAACTAGTGGGGAAAAAACAGAGAGGGACAGCCGTGAGCACATAAAATGGAAGAGAAGGTGTGAGTCTGGACTAGCACGAAAAACGAGAAAGTAAGGTGGGAGAGTTGTGTCGGTTAAATCGAAAAGAAAAGTTAAACCAACGAACTTCTGTTAGGTTTTGAGTGCCACAATTCAAGACAAGGACTGGCTGGAAAGAATTTCGGCAGTAAAATGACTTCTTGGGAGTGGTGGTCAGCTGATTCGAAAGGACAAAGGGGTGGAGTAGACGTGTCAAAGATTGAAAGGTATGTGCTTTTCTTTCTGTTCGGGTTGGATCAGAAAGCAAAGAATAGAGAGATCGGTTGAAAGAGAGATAGGTGGTACGTGGCTAGAGAGAGGAAGCTAATGGGATCAGACTGTTGGATGAATAAAAGAGTATAAATAAAAAACAGAAGAAAAAAGAAGAAAGGGGGATAGAATTGGTTTTTGGGGAAGTGGAGAGAGAGAGGTGGTGGTTGTTTGGGGAGAGGACCAAGGAGTAGCGGAAGACGTTGTCTGGAGGATGCATTGAGAGTAGTATTGTGGGTTGGATGCTGAGAGAAGGATAGAGAATAGAAAAGAGAAGGGGGGAGAAAATCTCTGACAGACGAAGAGAAAGGTGCATACGTTGAGTTGATTTGGGGGAAGAGTGATCCGCCGGAATCTTTGTATCCACAGTTGATCGGTTTAATTTCTTTCTTCTCTTAGTTTATTTTTATGGGTTTTGAGAAACCCATAACCATGTCTTGCTAATTGATTTTTAACTAGGGTTTTATGTTTGAAACCACTTTGAGTAATAGGCTATTTTGAATTGATTTATTAAGCAAAAAACTATTAAGATTTGAATAGATTAATTCTTGATTTTAATTTATTGACTTAATGATAAAATTAGTTGTTGCTTTACCGGATTTGTACTATACAGTAACCTTTGCATACAATTAATAGGATCGTAAATATATTTGTCTACTTATTTGATATTCAATGCTTGGGTTAAATCTTTTGATGGGGTATGCTTAGAATAGCCAGGTAGTATTTGTGAATCTATAATTAGTTTCGTATTATTTTCTCGCTAACACAATTTGATGGTGCATGCTTGGTTTTAGTCTTTTGATGTGCCATGCTTAGGGTGTCCCAGTGATATTTGCGACTCTAATATATATAATAGGTGATGTCGATAGAACGGACAATAGATAAATTATCAGGAGTTATGTTTCATTTCAGTAATTGAATATAAATAGTGGTGGATACTAAAAACCCTGGTTACTGTTTCTCCCAATATATTACTTTATTAGTTTAGTTTAGATTTATTGATTTCATTCACATCTAAAAAAATCCAAAACATCATATTTGGATAGTTCATTAAAGGTATCAGTTGCAGTATTTTCCCGCTTCCTGTGGGTTCGACCCGTATTCGCCGCTTCTACGTCGTAGACGCCATGCGATTGCGGTTATTATAAATAGGTTTATCAGAATCCTAACAATTTTTGGCGCCCTGCCGGGGAGCGATTGTGGAATATTGTAATTATTATTTTTTATTTTCTAATCATAGTTTAGGTTTTTATTTTATTTATTTTTTTATTTTGTACAATTTTTTTTTTTATTATTTTTTTTTAGGATTTTTAGTTCTTTTTGACTAGTTTTGTGTCTTAGAGTTTTGTTTCAGGTACTTTTGGAATTGCTCCTGGTCGTCTAGCTCAACAACATTCGCCTGCTGCAAAATACTTACGAGTTTCTTGCTTGTGAGTTATATATTGAACGATTTGGACAGGTTGGATGCCCGTTATCCTAAATTGTGAATGTTGGTACGAGGTACTAGTACTACGTTTCGAAGTGGGAAAATACTTAGTTGAGTTCTTTGAACTCTTCCGTTCCAATTATAAGGGTACGAGCAATTTTTTTTTATTTTCTTTTGTGGTGTGATTTATGGAGTGAATCAATTGGTGATTGCTTGTTTGTTTACTTCCTGAATTTGCACCAACTTTATTTTGTATAAATTATTGTTTTTATTTTTCTTTTTATATATGGAGTCTGTTTGCATGATTGATTCTCTAGTTTGAAAACTTTTAGCACCAATAGTGTTAATGATCTGTTAGAGGCCTGCTTGGCCCATTTTGGAGCCTACTGCGATGAGGATAGTCATTTTGAAGAATTTAATGCGTTGGATTCTGCACCAGTTTTGGATTATGGAAAATGGCAACATAAACCTGATGATGATTTAGTACAGGGTCACAAACCCAAGTGGAGAAGTTAACATGCCTAGAATTGTTAGCACAACTCTTCGGAAGATTCCTAATTTTGGATTATAACTGTGTGCTTTTCCAGTATTACTAGATTACTTTGTATCTTGTGACATTTATGAATCTGTGCATGTTTCTCCTGCATTTTCAGTAAAAATCCCTAGCGAACCCTTTGACTCGGTTATTTTTGTTCACAACAATATATCATTTGCAAAAACCAGGTTTGGGGGTAGCTCTTTTCTTTTGATAGTCACATCATCTTTATGTTGCTACTGTGAGAGTTTGACACTGTCATTGGTTGTATATATATGATATTTTGGGTTGATCCCTAAATTTTCAGGTTGTTAGTTTATGGAGATCCTTTCTGTACATATCCAGTAAGTAGATTTTTATTGTTTTTTTTAGATTTTTTATTTTATTTTCAGTGTTCTTTATTATTATTATCGTTTGATATGTTTTACAGAGGATACTGCTTTTCTTGCGTCAATCAGGTAAAATCTTTCAATCCTTTCTCTTTGATTTATATTTGTCTCTATTTTTTATATTTATTGCATACCATTCTAGGTTGCATGGTTTGAAACATTATGGACAATGTTAAATTTAGGTTTGGGGGTAGTCAACTTTTAAAAATTGATGTCAATAATGAAACTCCAAAATTTAAAAACTTGTGAAACATTCAGGATTACACTCACCATTCTAGGTAGATGAAAATATAGGTCTTATCTATAGGAATTGGTGTGCCCAGCTAAATGGTCTATTTGTATCTGGATGTACTCAGGTATTAGAGATAACATGATAATCATTGAACAAACCTATCTCGGAATCATCATAACCATATCACTTTCTATTTTTATTTTTGCAATTTTGTGATTCTCTAAGTGATTTGGTGGGGCACTAGTATCAACTTGTTATCGCCGCTAGGATGAAGTAGAGTGTTTGAGATCAAGCCCCATTATGTATTTTATTTAGACCATTATTCATACCAATAATGAAAAAAAAATGAAAAAAAAAAAGAAAAAAAAAAGAAAAAAGAATTGAAAAAAAAAAGAAGTAAAAAATTGTTTTGTTTTCAATAAGTCGACCGCTGGGGCCCTTGTATATACCAGCCGAGTCGATATTAGTATAAGGATTAAGACCAGTGGGAGTGTATCTCAATCCATTAGAATTCATCCTGGCAGTGACCTTCAGAAAGATATGGGAAACACCGTTCACCTTAGTCAACATGTGCACCATTCATCACTTCCATTTCCATCTTCTAATATATCCATGTGTTTGAATTTGATTGATTTCGAGCAATGTGAATGTTGACAATCTTTATCCAGTTTTGGATGTTCAATGATTATTTGAGTAGAGTTTTGCATTCTTATATGAATTTTAATACGTTGAATGCAAACTCGTGTACATCAATTGGACTCTTATATGGTATTGATTCTTATAGCCGAAGAATTTAGTAGGCCAACTAAATAGCTTGTTTAGTGTCTATCCTCAATCGTTCACAGGTAGCTAGAATTTGGAGTAAAGATTTTATGGGTATATCTCTTGTAAACCCTCACGAGACAAAACTCGTCCGATAGGGACACCTATAGGTTTAAAGGCTTATTACATATACTAAATGTAGTTGTGATTCCTGCGAAAGTGAGTTAGGATTTTATTTTATTTGTAGATTAGTTTTGCTCGAGGACTAGCAAAATATAGGTTTGGGGGTATTTGATAAGCACTTAATTCATACATTTTTACCACTCAATCTATATTTGTTAGTGCTTATTTTTGTACTAATTTTACTATTTTTATGTGTTTATTGGTTGATCGCATAATACCAATGTTACGAATAAACATGGATAAATGGGTTATTATTGACTATACCCCGGTAAATTTCAGAACACAACATTGGTTGTTGATTTGGTTAGGAAGTGAGTTGAGGTGGACGTCTGGTTACCAATAAGAGAAAGCAGAAAATGTGAAGCTGGTGGGATAAGTCAGATTGACGAAATGAAATAAGAAAAGAAGTGGACGGCTGGTACAAAAAAGTGGACGGCATTCTCCATTTGTTTTACTGTTGGCATCAGCTAGTGGGGAAGGAACATAGAGGGACAGACATAAGCACATAAAATGGAAGAGAAGGTGTGAGTCTGGACTAACACGAATAACGAGAAATTAAGGTGGGGGAGTTGGCTCGGTTAAGTCGAAAAGAGAAGTTGACCCAACGTACTTTTGTTGGGTTTTGAGTGCCACAATTCAAGACAAGGACTGGAAAGAAATTTGGCAATAAAATGACTTCTTTGGAGTTGCGGTCAGCTGATTTGAAAGGACCAAGGGGTGGAGTAGACGTGTCAAAGATTGAAAAGTACAAGCTTTTCTTTCTGTTCAGGTTGGATCATAAAGCAAAGAATAGAGAGCTCGATTGAAAGAAAGAAATGTGGCACGTGGCTAGAGAGAGGAAACTAATGGGACTGGACTGTTGGCTGAAAAGAAGAATATAAATAAAAAAGAGAAGAAAGAGGAAGAAGGGGGGACAAAATTGGTTTTTGGGGAAGTGGAGAGAGAAAGTTGGTGGTTTATTAGGGAGAGGACCGAGGAGGAGTGGCAGACTTTGTCTGGCGGCTGCGTTGAGAGTAGTGTTGTGGGTTGGCTGCTGAGAGAAAGAGGATAAACAGAAGAGATAAGGGGGGAGACGAGCTCTAACAGACAAAGAAAAAGATGCGGACGTTGAGTTGATTTTGGGGAAGAGTGATTTGCCGGAATCTTTGTATCCACAGTTGATCGCTAACACAATTTGATGGTGTATGTTTGGATTTAGTCTTTTGATGTGCCATGCTTAGGGTGTCCCAGTGATATTTGCGACTCAAATACATATAATAGGTGATATCGATAGAACGGACAATAGATAAATAATCATAAGTTATGTTTCATTTCAGTAATTGAATAGAAATAGTGGTGGATACTAAAAACCCTGGTTACCGTTTCTTCCAGTACATTTACTTTATTAGTTTAGTTTAAGTTTATTGTTTTCATTCGCATTTAAAAAAATCCAAAAACATCATTTCTGGTTAGTTCATTATAGGTATCGGTTGCAGTATTTTCCCGTTCCTTGTGGAGTCGACGCGTATTTACCGCTTCTACATTGTAGACGTTGTGCGATTGCGGTTATTATAAATAGGTTTCTCAAAATCCTAACAGATGTTTACATTCGGCCTCACATACATATTTTCATGCTCAACAACATACACTTATTTTTACAAAATAAGCATCTCAATGCAAATTGACCTAGTTTTTTTTTTTTTTTTCCGGAAAACATAATGTATTAACTAAGAAGTATTATATGAGGGAACGTCCCTCATATCCTCATCAAGAGAATTACAGATAATATCTGGCACATCAATCTGCCATATCCTACTTATCTTATACTTTCTCGAGTGTTTTGCTAGCAAATCTTCTACATTGTTGCACTCTCTTATTACATGCCTCACCTTCCAAACTCTAATACTTTTAAGATAAAATTGCACATATTTTATAATGCTTAAGTTTTCCCAACTAATGCTAGTTTCAGACCGATTAATTGTACGTATTTGCCATATTAGAGCAAGTTGTCTTCAGTATAACATACTCCAGATTAAGACTGACATCCCAGCGTACCGCCTCCAATGCATCCATGCGTTTTGCCTCCTCCGTATTTAGATATCCATTTTTGAAGATGCACTTTGATCCTCGATGCACACCTGTAAAATTCCTAACTATTAGTCCTATACCACAATTATTTCTTAAACTCTTAAAAGAAGCATCAAAATTTAAAGTCACAAAAGGAGCAGCTGGAGGTATCCATTGGCTATTTCTAGTAATGGGCTCTTAGTTTGTGCTGTTGAAGAATAAGTTTTGGCTGTCAATATAGAAAGACATAGGATATGAGTTCTTCTGACACAAGAGACTATATTTGGCTTGGTTTTCTCAAACACTGCTCTGCATATCTCTTTCCATACTTCCCAAAGAGCACTTGACATATGAATTATCCAATCCTCTCTTATATTATTGTCTCCATTGAATCAGCTGGTAATCCAATCTTTAAAATTATCATGTTGTTGAACCGAGCTTATACCACCAGGTACAGAAACAATGATTGCTCTGGTGAAAGAGAACTTCATTAGTAAATGATTAGTGGTTTCCAGTTCTTGCTGACACAAAAGGCAATCTGAAATAACCCCTCCAATGTTCCTCATGACTCTTTCAGAAGTAGTTACACTATCTGTTAGGCATTTCCAGAGAAAGAGATTTATCCTTGCAGTAGACTTGTGCTTCCATAAGCTTTTCCACATTCTTCTTTTAGCATCATCATGTTGTGGGACTCCAAGCTTCAACTCAACCAACTTGTTATAAGAAGACTTCACTGTGAATAAACCGTTCTTTGTTAGAGTCTATATCAAATTATCACTTGAACTTCTAGGAATTCTGATGCTAAGGATCTTGTTAGCAACTTCATTAATGAACAAGGAACTTATGATATCCATTTTCCAAATTTTTATCTTTGAGTTGATAAGATCAAAGAAAAAGTTATAATATATAGGGTTAATATTACCATTTGTGACTGGTATCAGTGGTTCTTCTTCACCTGGTACCCATTTATCAAGACAAATTATGATCCCTTACCATCACTAACCTACCAGAAGCTGAATTTTTTAATAACTTCAACCTCACTGTACAAACTTTTCCATGCCTAAGTTGTATTTTTTTTAATACGTCTATGAAATAAAGAAGTATTTGGGAAATACTTTGCTTCAAAAGAAGAAGCCCAAAGTTGGTTGGATTTTTTTGCATAATCTCCATTTTGATCTTGCTAGCAAAGCTTAGTTGAAGCACTTTAAGTCCCTAAAGCCTAGGCCCCCATTTTCTTGTCTTTACATAGCTTTGTCCAGACAGTTATGATGACACCCTTTCTATTTTCTTTATTCCACTAAAACTGTCTCTGAACTTTGTCAAGTTCATCAATAGTACCATCTGACAGCTTGAAGGTACTCATTTGATGGATTGACATTCCACTAAGGACATGTTTAATAAGAGTTGTTCTTCCAGATTGGTTAATGAATTTACCTCTCCATTTTCCCAGCCTATTTTTCATATTCTTAATGATGGATGTAAAAGAATTTTTTTTCCTTTTATTTAAGAATAATGGAACACCCAAATAAACCTCTTTCATGCTCATATTATGAACTCTAAGCCTTTTTTATAGCAATTTGGCATGTCTTGGATGTAGATTTTTTAAGTAGAAGATTGAAATATTTTAAAAATTAATTTGTTGCCCAGAACTTGCACTGAACTCATAAATTACATCTAACAAGTCGTTCACATTGTGAATGTTTGCTTTTGTAAAAATTAAACAATCATCTGCAAACAACAAGTGTGTAACTAGTGGAGCATTTCTGGAAATTTTAACTCCTTGAATTTTGTTGTACTGCTCAGCATCATCTAATGCTCTAGTGAAGACCTCCATAGTTAGAAGAAGTAAGTATGGTCAAAGTGGATCACCCTGCCTCACTCCTCTTGTTGGTTTAAAATAGGGACAAAGAACTCCATTCAACTTGATACTTATCTCAGATGTACTTATGCATTCTTCTATAAGAATACACCACCAATCAGAAAACCCCATTTTCAACATGATTTTCCTTAGAAAAACCTATTCCACTCTATAAAAAACCTTGGACATATCTAGCTTCAAAGCCATGTAACCTTTCTTCCCTTTCTTTCTTTTCATACAATGGACAATTTCTTGAGCTAAGAAGGTGTTATCTGATATTTATGTCCCTAAAACAAAGGCAGGCTGCATTGGTGAAATAATTCTATCCATGTATACTTTCATTCTTGTAGCAAGAATTTTTGTGATCGATATGTATGTTGTATTGCCGAGTGAAATTGGCATGTATTCATATGGAATTTGTGGTATCTTAACTTTTGGTATGAGAGACAAATTAGTTTTTTTCATGCTTTTCAATATCTTACCAGTAGTAAAAAAGCTTTGGACCATGTCCACTACATCCTTTCCAACAATATCCCATTGAGTTTGGAAAAATCCTGGAGGGAAACCATCTGTACCTGGTGCCTTCCTGGGTTTCATATATTTAAGGACATCATAAATTTCTTCAGCATTAGGTACCCTAGTGAGGAATATATTATCTGCAACATTAATCTGTTCTGGAAGCAAGCTTATAAGTCTATCACTTACAATGGGATTAATGGTTGTACTCACCTACATGAAGTGTTGATTTAGAAGTAACTCAAATTTAGTTCTTCCAACACACCAATTCTCATTATTGACCTTGAGTGATTCAATTCTTCTCCTTGATCTCCTATAATTTGTTATCACATGGAAATGTTTAGTGTTGTTATCAATATCCAGAATGTGGCCTTCACCTGACTTTTGTCTCTAGAAGCTACCTTCTTTTTCCTTCCATTTTCCTTATTGTTGTTCCAAATCTTGAACCTCTACAATATTGCTACCATTTGTAGATGTACCTTGAAGAGTTTCCATTTGTTGTTGAACATCTTTGATATTGTTTTGAAAATTTCCAAAAGATGTCTTGTTCCATTGACTAAGATATTTCCTAGTAGAGCTTAGCTTCTTCCCTAAAATGAAAGCAGAAGACCCTCTTATCTCATTTTCCCAAGCAAGAGAAATTTGTTCTTTACAAGAATTATCCCTTAACCAACGCTCATAGAATTTCCAATTGTAAGTATCCACAGAAGTATCAGAAGTAAGAGATAAAAATATAGGACAATGATCAGATCCCATTTGAGGTAAGTGTAGGAGATAATTATCTGGGTAATGAAGAATCCAATTAGGACTAGCCAAGGCTCTGTCTAATCTTGATTTTATTCTTCTAGTACATGTTTGTTACTTGTCCAGATGAAGGGATTCCTATGGAATCCCAAGTCTTTAATACCTGCATCCTCAATCAATTGCACAATACTAGAAGAAATGGATGAGGAAGCATTATTAGAATTTCTGTCCTCCAAGTTCAAAGTGATATTTAAGTCTCCTAGCACTATCCAAGGCAAGTTAGGATTATCTCTTCCTAAACTGTTTATGTAATTCCGTTGCTCATCTCTCAAATTATGGTAAGGAGTACCATAAATACAGGTGAGTAACCACTATGGTTTAGCAGGACCACTGACTATTAAACAATGTATCATGTTGTTATCATGAGCCACTATTTAAAGAGAAAAACCATCTTTCCAGAGAAGGACAAGACCACCAACTCTCCCTATACTAGGTACATAGGATGAATTAGGAAAATTAAGGGGTCTAACAAAATTTAAGATTTATCTGTATTGATTTTGGTTTCACACAAAAATACTATATCAGGGTTGTAAAAAGAATTCAAAGCCTTTAGATGATTCCTAATGTTCTTATTTCTGAATCCATTGCAGTTCCAGCTTATGATTTCATTGTTTGTAAGCCCAGAAGTTGTGCAACAATATTATCTACAAAAATAAAGCTGCTAAAAGTGTTACTACTAGGTAAATGAATATGAGTAAACAATTGTAATAAAGGAATATTATACTTAAAAGTAGACCTAGTTGAACTATTTTTCCTTATAAATAAAATAACTACATATTTTTATTTTATTTTAGTCTGTTAAGACTCATCATCCTAGTCAAGCAAGCCAAGTCTTCAGTCAAGAGACCCACTGAGCAGGTCTTATTCGACTTAGTACTAGTAGTACTTAATACTACAAAATTTACACGAGACATCAAATTTCACAAATGGGGGGATATTCACTAGGTATTGGTCAGGCGGTCTACGTCACCTGGTATAACAATGCACCCACTACAGAGAAAACTCTAGAAATTTCGATCAGCAGTTAAGTAGGGAAGTGGTAGGTTGAGCAACCGTCCATTCAACCTCAAACAGAGTGGGGAGTAGTTGTCAACACCTTGTCAATCTTCTCCACTTCACCACTCCTCAAAAATCTACACTTTCTTCCAGGGAGGAGGTCAGATGAACGTTTACAGTAGCTATGACTATAAATAGATTTCTCAATCTATTGAACAGAACGACACAACAAGTTAGAAAAATTCAAGAAGAACAACTCGATCATTCAACCTTCTTACACTGCCGGAAATTTCAATACTGAGTGTTGTAATTGGTTGAAATACAATAAAAAGAGTTGCCGGTTCCGATCTTTCCGTCTCAGAGAATTGTTCATAGCTATTTACACCAATTACATCCTACAGAGTCTGATACTCTAACCTTACTTCTCTCGCTTCCCTCCCTAAGACCAACCCTTCTCCTTCTCTTTTGTGACTGAAGCAAGAATGAATGGCCATTGCTTGGTTTAGGCCAAGATTGTACAGATTGATCTCTCAAATCTAAATAAATTACTTCCAAAGTAAAAATGTTTAAAGATTGACGAATTATCACCTGCTCACCCCACTTTACATAAATCACCCTTCAATTCATTTTTCCTCACAAACACTTACATAATTCTAATAATATCCTTAACCTAGCGGGTGTGGGTTTCCAATGGATTTTAAAACTTCCCGCACCCAATACAATATTTAGTGGATTTTTAAGAATGTACCATGTCCAATCCACCCATGAACGTGTTGAGTGTCCATCCCCTGAATTGCGGGTGGATTGGGTCGGGTTGGCGGGTTGGACCACTCATGCTCACCCTTAGATTGAACCCTGTTTTGGTAGCTTATTTAGGGGTTTCCTATTTTTGATGGGAAATTTATCGAAATTTATTGCTTGGTCCATTGTCCAAATAAGTAGTTATAGCAGGGACAAACCAAAAAATAAACTTAATATAGGGTTCATATATGGTAAAAAATCCAGTTGCCCTTTTGTTATATCCGTGAGACAACCAATCAACCCACAAGTACATATTTTTACTCTCAAACTTAAACACATAAAGAAAGAGAAAAAAAAGTTAATATAATAATGGTTGATGGTGAGATTTTGACAAGCGTAAATCTTGTAAATTCATCTTTGACCCAACATAAAAGACATATATATTGGTATATATGTGCTAAGGTTTCACCAGCTTGACTCTCGGTATTTTGTATATATATATTTATGGAGTATTTTAGTACTTGTACTGTACTCACTTCTAATATACTAATTGGGCAGCTTCTAGATGGATTGGCCACTAGTATAGAGAAATATTGTCCTCAAAATACCACTGAACAGCTCCTTGACGGATTGGCCGCTAGTATAGAGCAATATTGTCCTCAGACTGCCACTGATGATGGTTGCGACTACCCTTCAGATAGTCTCTGCTTTTGTATGCTTAGCACATACCCTTATTCCTGGATGAGCTACTATCAATATCGAATAAATATGCTAATTAGATGCATACCATCGAAATGCAGAGTCGCATTGAACATCATCTCAAGTCGCAAACTTCCACAGCTGAATTCCTTGAATATGTTCTGTATGCCCTGCATAAAAGCAAAACATTACACCAACATTAAATCTCATGCGACTGCGAATCCCTAAGTAAGCCATGGCACTGGCCACGGTATTAGCAATATCTAACGCTAGCAACGCATATGCAATGGCCACGACACCAGCAAGTGTCAGCCCTAGCAAGACATAACCATGCTCTCAACACCAGCTAGCACCCACACGCTAATACTAGCAGCTCTAGCACCAGCACTAGCAGGGCTAGCACCATCACCAGCAGAGCTAGCGACCCTTCTCACCCTTACCTGCTGCGCCATCTTCGCTAATGATCCGCAACGTGATGTGATTTGGGATTACCCAATAAAATAACCGCAATCGCACGGCGTCTAACTAGTAGACAACGGCAAGTACGGGTCGAACCCACAGAGAGCGGGGAAATACTGTAATTAATATCTCTAATAAACTAACCAAGAGGAATATTTTTGTGATTTTTATATTAATAAATAAAATAATAAACTAACTAAACTAATAAAATGTGACCGAGTAGAGAGAGTCGGTAACCAGGGTTTTTCAGTATCCACCACTATTTAATTCATGAATATTTAGAGTCGCAAATATCGCTGGGACGCCCTAAACATGATGCATCAAAAAGCCCTAGTCTCAAGCATACACCATAAAATTGCGCTAGCGAGAAAATATTACGAAACTAATTAAAGGTCTATAAATAATACTTGGCTATTCTAAGTATACCCCATCAGAAGATTTAACCTAAGCATGGAATATCAAATAAGTAGACAAATATATTTTTGGAATAACAACTGTACACCAGAAACATGGAACATCAAAACCATAGGCCAAGCATGCACCATAAACGATAATACAATTGTTTAAAGTCATGAATTTAATGTATTTAAATTATAAGAGTCTGTATCAAATATTTAGTTCAATTGATCTAAAACTGTAAGTGGTTTCAACATTAAACCCTAGTTACAAATTAATTAGACATGGAGAAGGGTTTCTCAAAACCCATAGAAATAAATAGAAGAGAAGAAAGATAAATAATTAAACCCAAAAATCTGTTGTCTTGTCCTTCTCTTTCCGCCTGTACGGCAGCCTCCGTCTGCTACTGCGTTAGCCTCCAAAGAAGAAAACTCACGGCCAGACTACGCCTCCAAACTCCTATGGCCGTTTTGTTCTGTACAGTCGTCAGAAAGCGCCTGTACTCGCCCCCCAAATACCTAAACAGCAAAGAAACCTCGGTTACCTCCCACCAGAAAGAACCCCTCTTTTCTTTCCTCGTCTCCTCTTTATAAATCAAACCCTCAAAAGACTTTGACCTACTCCCTCTCTAGCACGTGATGACCAGCCTTAAGTAGTCTCCCTTTAATTCTTCTCTCTAACTTCTTAACCCACGTGCACACCCTCTAGCCATCACAATCCACCGTACGTTGTCTGCTTACTACCTACCTACTCTTCTTTCACCATACACGAACAGGAAAGTTGCTTCCTCCAATCACGTGTCTATCTCATCTTTTTGTAATGTCTCTTTCACACTACAAACTAAAGCAAACCAACCTACTCCTAACCTATCCTAGCAGACACCATCATGTGAAGCCCTTAGTCTAATCTCCGTAGCTCATCCTACTTCACGTCACTTCTTCTTTCACGTCAGTTGCACCACTAATTCATTAACGCCAAGTCACGTCCACTTCCTACATGTGATGTACTTGGTCAACAGCCTTTGTCAGGCATGTTTGGAACAGCTTTACGTCCAGCCATCAATCAGTACTCCATAGCCTGGCGTCAATACTTTTCCGGCACAAACAGATTTTTCAGTCTGTAGTACAGCAAACTCCATAACTTGAGTAATTTGGCTCAATTAGCCGTATTATTTTATAGCTTTGTGTTTTAAGCATATCCTCTATAAAAGCATAAGAACAACAGTATTAACATAAATCAAGTACTAGCAAGTATTAATTAGGAGGTAAATATGTATAAATTATGCATGTATCACAACGCCATCCTTGCCTGTTTGTGTCTGCGCTTCTCGTGCCACTGTTTCTAGCGTCATCACCTAGGATACAACCACGACACTAGCATGTGATAGCAACACCTCAACTACGCATATAACACTCGCATGCACCATTGTCGCTAGCTCAATTTGCATGTTGCAAACATGCTACAAATACGCCATTTTCCATGTTGAGTTAACATAAGCTTATTTTTATGACAAACTCTCAAATTACTCACGTGTTTTGAGTCCATGGCTCCACTAAATCCTACGAGAAATCAAAACATGTTACATGGGGGGATTCGTCATGGGGTTTTGGTCTGGTGGTTATAGCAACATTCGGCGTGGCAACACCCCATGATAGGAAAGTTACAAGTAACTGTGACGTTTACGACAGTTGAAGAGATGGTGGAGTAATGGTTTCCAGAAACTTCCCAAACATAATGGGCGGTTATACCATTATCCCCATAATCTCCATCTCTCCACTCTTTTACTACCTCCACTACTTAAAAGGAAAGCCATGTGTATCCCAATTACTATAAATAGGCTAATTAGCCTATTCAGAAAAAAGAACAAGCTGATTATTCTCACAAGCTTTGTTATTCTCGATAGTTCACACCTTCATACACAATTCAATACCACTGCAATTTCCTCAACTTTCTTTGCTTTCCTCCCTTAAGATCGACCCATATTCTCTCTTTGTGACTGAAGCAGGACGAAACGACTACTTTTTTGGTTGAGGCTTGTCATGTACGATTTTGATTTCCGAATCTAAAGAAAGTAATTCTACAGTATATTGTTTTTCCTAGAAGCAATTTTTAGGTACTAACAATTGGCGACCACAGTGGGAGATCAATCTCGCGGTCACGAATCCAATTCTTCAACAATCTGAAAAATCAATTTTTTAACTGTCTGAAAACAAGGTAGGTTTTAGGTCTGGTCTTGCAACCATTCTCAATTCCATGCATTACAACACTGGTGGGGTTCCTCATATTACTCAAGAGTTCATCTTGCCTGTTCAAACTCCCTTAGAAGCTATGAATTCTCAAAGCCCGACCATTATAAATGATATCATGAAAATTCTAAATGATATCGTCACAAATCAAGATGATATTACCAAGATCCAGAATGAGATGTTTTCTCTCTTGAGGACTCTTACAGATCAGTTTTCAAGGGAGCCAACAAACATTCGCCCTAAGGGGAATACTACTGATTTCGGGACCAACGCCGATGGTGTTGATTTTTCTTCTAGGCTTCATGCCTTCGACCATGAAGACGAAGACGAAGTACATACCCATATTGAACGAGAACTGGAAAGGAAAGATCAACCTATCTTTACTGCTTGTGAAGACTTGGAACAAACTCCTCAGGTTGAAAAAGAAGACCCGTCGGATTTATCACACTGCAATCAGCATCCTTACAATGAGAGAAAATTTCCAGTCTGCAAATCTTTACTGGAAAATTTGTTGATCTCCAAGAGGCTGTCCAGCGATCCGCAACATCTGCTCCAGCCTTGTTGAAAAGAACAAGGCCTGTCAGACAAAGAAGCCGCAACGAAAACATTGGAGATAGACGACTGGTCAACAAGCAATACTTCGTCAAACCTTCCATAAGTGCTATCAATGAAAAATGAGCCAAGAGGAAGGCTGCACCTCAACAAGTATCACATACTAAAATCCCTACGTCATCCCCATCTCCATCTCCAACCTCGACGCTGGCACCGACTCAAGAAAAAGGCTCAGCCGAAGCTCCATGTCAACAACCGCCGCAGCAACATCCAAAGACAAACCCGATATTTCCAGATTTTCCATTCTCCATAGAAGAATTCGTTGAACTATTAGATATGTGGATACAAGATACATCTATTAGGTTGCCGCTGGAGCAACATCCACCAAATGCCCAATAGATGTCATACCCGAACTATTGTCGTTTTCATAGGTTCGTTAACCATCCTACCAGTGAATGCAACGGTCTGAAGCGTATATTCAATGAGAAGATAGATTCAGGAGAATTACACCTGGGACTTATGGTATTTACAGAGACCCACTCCCTGTTTGGAATTTCACCCTTTTTGGAGAATCCACCAACCAAACCGTCCAGACTTTGATGGAGCGCATGTGCGAGATTCTCTACCTTTCCAAATCCCAGCACAAGGATATATTCACAGCCCTCAACCGTGTTATTTCTAGTAAGCGTCTACTTTTTACAGAAAAAGTTCTTGTCCCGCCAAAGCCTGCTCAGGAGATCACAATCAACAAGAACAACGAAAATCCCGGTTGGGAACTTCTCACCACTGGGTCAAACGAGTCGAGTTTGGGAAAAAACTAATCGATGTCGAAACAGACGACAATATCATCACTGTCAAAGCCATGAGAGCTGCCGGGATTTCCAGACGTGAGTCTACACACGTACCAACCGCGATTGAAGATTCTGAAGGAAAATCCAGGAACGCCTATGGCTACATTACTCTCGAAGTAAACATGGGTGACGTTCAAACGTGCACTAAGTTTCAAATTATCAAAGAAGATCTCGAGTACGACATGATTTTGGGGAGCCCATGGATTCACAACAACAAGGCAATAGTACTTTCCTCGCCTACACAGGCACCATCCAGGGTCTCCAATGAGCCAGCAGAACCACACTGTTTTGTCTCCCGAGTTATGTCGAGTAATAGATCCAGATCCGAAGCAATTACCTGCCGAAGACGTGGCCTCATACATCCGAAGGTTCCGCGCACAAGTAAGTTCTGTTCAAAAACTCTCTTTGCAACCGGTTGTCCCGCTACCCGTCAGAACATGGGGACTTGACCGGGATATCAATCCATTCTGACTCGACAATGTGAATAGAAAGCTGATCCTTTTCAGTATTTTACTAAATGGGTAGGAGTTTCCTCTGCTGAAAATAATTAAACCAGTAACCTAATTATCCTAGAATGTACCGTGAATTTTAAATACCAAAACCCAATCCTTTCCAAGTCGATGACACAGTCAAGAAAGTTACCACCTTTCCTGGAGAAAAACCATATCTGGTTATTGAAACTATATTAGGTGGATACTACAAACTTGTCAATGCTGACAAGCCAGCGGAGGTGATAATACATGTCAAGTGGCTTAAAGCTGTCAAGGAGTTGGCACTTCACCACCCCTAAGATTTCCCTGTTTTACGTAATATTTGTATTTTTTCCAAAATATTTGCAATGCTTTGTATTAAGGCTTAGGATTTCAATTTATTCAATTAAAGAAAGTATTATTTTCCTTTCTAGAAAATCCATTGCAAACCACTTAAAATCTACCTACTCAAAAAAATAAAAATAAAAAAACAACACAGAAAACTCGTTATCTCAGAAACATATAAAGACCCTCAAAACCTACTACTTAGGAAAGATCTTTGAAGACTGGTGACACCATCACCATATGCCATATACACCTGTGCAAGGGCTTCAGTTGCAAGCCTCAACTCCCAGGATGTTCTTTCAACATCATCTCTAGCCTTGGTAACCTCTTTTAAGTCAGGAGACGCGTCTACTTCCTTCAAGTTCTCCTGAATGAATCTCATATGACGACAAAGCCACCCAACATCAAGCTTAATCGTCTCAGCTTCCTCTAAGAGTCGGATTATGTCAAACTTGAAATCGAAGTCAATTCCAGCGTTCAGAAACTCAATTGCTGCAGTTTTATCTCGTTGGCATCCTGCCAACGGTACTACTTGGAGCATCATCTTCAACAGCTGCATCTGAAGAGTGATATGAACCACACTTGAGGACTGAAGGTTTACAAAAATCCCCCTCACTGTCAGGAACCTCTCCAGCCTATAAGAGACGGCCAACCAAAGACTCATAACCTTGACGAAGTCCTCCATTCTAAAAAAAATATATAAAACTTCACCTCTCCCCAACTACGACATGGTAAGCGCCTGCAACCCATGACGAGGCTGAGTCGCATCCCAAGTCTACTCCAGAAAATACAACTTCAGTAATCAGAGAGAAGTATGACAGTGGACTGCTCAACGCATCCCATCCCCTATGACGATTAAGGATTCAAAAGATAGCTCAAGAGACGCCTCCGAGAGCATAATCTTTTAAGACACCCTAACACCACGTCGGCAACATGACACCTTTCAGCCCATATGAACGTTCCAAGCATACCATCATCACATCCAGCAGGGTAAAACAAGCTTATGAGCTAAAGGGACATGATAAGACACAATTTCATTCAGTCAATGCTCACGAAAACTTCCCAGTTACGACTCAACATCCCAGGCAGCAACGAGGGCTCCAACTTCAATTCAAGTTCTTGCTTCATCTTTGGCGCGACAAAGAAAACAACAACAATAAGAGATATCAACCTTTCTGGCTTCCCTTGCCTAATCATACCATAGAGGCATGGACTCATAGCGATACTATCAAATCATTCCTCGTCCAGTAACAGGCCAAAGTAGCTACACATGGGGACTGAAGGCTTCTTTAGTTTTAGATATTTAATGCAGTCACCTCCTTTGACCAGAGTATTTGATCAACAACGGTAGTAGCAACAAGACCTCTCACTCGTATCATCCTAACTAGGTAACACTTACATCTCATAGGAGGATGGATGCTGGAATACCCCATCCCAATGTCTGGGGAAACATGAACCCTATCACCACCTGAAGTAGATACGACATTATTCATCCATATATGTCACAAACCAGTCAAAAACATCTCTCTTCCTATTGAATGAAAATCTCTTGATTGCTCCACACTTGGGGACTTGATCTTGTTGGGAAGATAATTTCAAATCTGTCACCACAAAGGGAAACAAAACATCGTCAACAAAGCATCTGTACGTCAGTACCTCCACACAACTCGTAAGCTTCCTCTCCTTACCTGATTGATGTGGTTTTAATAGTGGTAAATAAAGTGGTTCGCTTCTCGAACTTGTGAAGGTAATGATCTTAGAAAATAATAGACTAAATCTAAACTAATAAAAATCAGGAAAATAAACTAGAGATGATTTTTAGAAAATATGGGGAAAACCAGGAATCAGGAATCAGTTATTTCTAACAATTTATGTGATTAATCGGGTAATTCTTTTAAATAAATTAAGCTCAAATATTGCCAACATAGGTTTTATGCAAACAAGTAGAGGTAAATCATAAGCATGGGACATCAGAGGTTGTCAACCCAGCATGACCCATCAAACAAAAACACCACTACTGAAAGAAAACCGTTTTTCTATTACGAAACTATGCAATTTTAATAAGTAAAGAATTATAATTAATTAATTAAAAATAGACTTACCACATAAAATTGAAAGAAAAATCTCCTCCATCATCCCAGTAAATATACTTAGCTCATGGTGAAGAAAACTTTCTCAAAAGATCTTTTCATTGCTCAAAATAGTGATTACAAGGTTGAATAAGGTTGTAACAGCACAACAACAACGCAGTATAAGCGTTACAGAAGCCGTCAGCTGTCACAACAAAAGCCAACCCGGAAACAAAAAAGGCAACAGAGAGGTTTGAAATAAGCGTCACAAACGTTACACTGTCTTCTTCCTCAGCAGCGTTGAATGAAGAGCAGTCGATCACCGGGAACAGCAGCAGTTACCGGCCGGCGTCGGAACTTGAACGGAAAGAGGGAAAAGTGATTCTGGAGCTGCGTAAAGTAAATCTGAGGCTTGCGACTGCTTTATATAGTACTTAGGAACACTCTGGAACATCCCAATCCCAGTATAATTCGGTTAATCACTGTGTAAATCCTGTTTTTATCCAAAAAGGAACAACAACTATTTTCCGGCCAGATACATGATTTTATGGCCAAAATTACTCGGCTCTGATGCTTCTAATAGGTTATACGGACCTTTAATTAACTTGGGTAGCTATCAATTTGGCTGAAATCCCATGAATTTTGCGATTTGATTTGAGTCAAAGAAGTTCCTGTTTGCCGATGAAGCTTTGACCCGGTCAACTGGATTTGACTCGGTCAACTGGCTTTGACCGAGTTGACTGGGCTGAGTTGACCCGCTGAGTTGGCCCGATCCAAGGGTGCCCCAATCCAAAGTATGGTGCCTTGATCCATTTTTCCGGGTTCCTTTAACACTTTTTGAGCCAATTTTTCCACAAATCTTTATTCTTCTAATG